>JAVQJL010030037.1:0-34647 GCA_036024295.1 Nannoperca obscura | reverse complement strand
TGGATTCTTCTCGGGATTGTGTGGGCTTGAACAGACCACACCTGATTGTCATTTCCCTCACACACTCCCTTTCCTGTCCCTCAAGGACATTCACAGAGTTGTCCTGAAGCCACTCCTTTACATACATATTTTGTGTTCAAAAGATAACATAAAAACTCCAGGATTGTCATGAGCCAACACACATAATGTTCCACAAAAATCACATCACAGTTTAGCAGGTATGGATTTTGATCCCCTTTGTAATTGTGTGATCGTAAATGTCACAATGTCATGTATCATAAACACTGCTTTTTTATATTTATTTTTTACCATGGTGTCCTCACTGCTCAAAATGAGGATAGATACAAAATGCAACTATTGATACTTAACTATTTCCTACTTCCTACCTAATTCTTAAATCGTAGTGTGTGTGTGTGTGTGTGCTTCTGCGTCGCTCACCATAACCCTCAGGCAGGTCAGGCGGCGTATGAAGGTGTGTTCGACTCATGTAGTTTCGATGCCGCTGCGATCGAACCCGTCTCTCCTGGATCCGCTGTTCGCCCGGTGGGACACTGGCCTCGGCCCCATTAACAGGTGTCATCACTGGCGTGTTCTCGTCCACCACACAACTGAGCGGACGCCCTGATGGGCTGGAGTACTCCGACGCTGGCCTGGGAAAGAGCAAAGAGTGCACGTGTTTATGTATATGCAGGCCATGGTCTTCTCTGTGTGTGTTCTTTTGATTGCAATCTTAGGTTTCTTAAGTTTCTTCTTTTCAAGTTATAATTTCTAAATATATATTTAAATATCATACAGATAACCATTTTTATGACAAATCAGAAATAATAAACCCTGTCAATTTTGAAGAGCATTTTGGCTAAGGCATACCAACTTTCTTGCTGTGATCTGAATGATAAATTGATAAGAGTGTTTGTGCATGGTAGTGTGTTAAATGGGAGAGTGATAAGTGGTTGACTTTCGGTTTTGGAGAAAGTATGACTGTGCACCATGTTATTCTTGCAGGAACCTGGGTGTGGGGGATGCAAAGAGGGTGCGTTACTGTGTGTTACAAGTGTACTGTGGGTAATGTCAATAGGTGTAGGTGGTTTACTTGTTCTTGTGATGTCTAGACATACACAGAAGTATAGTGTAATTATTGGAAAACAGCTTCTGTCATCAGTCTTCAAGTAGAAAAATGTATTTCATGGTTAGGATTAAAGAGATATAAGGAATATGGGTTGCACGAAAGCAAACAAAAGGCTGCACATAACTACAGTAGAATCTTTAGCGTGTTTGTGTGATGCTTAACAGCAGGACTTACGACTTACGAACTGATAAGCAGACACAAACAGAGACAGGCTGGCTTACTGACACTTATGTCTGGCTGTCCGGAGTTTCTGACGCCTTGGCTATCTAAAACCTTGGACCCTCGTCTGTCAACCCACAATCCACCTCCTCCCTCCACACAATATTCCTCCCTCCCCCATTTCCTCTTTCTCCCCCCTCACTTAGCGCCACCTCTGCTCACTACTCTACTACTCTGACCCCCACTTTCCCTGGTCTATCCATCATGGTATACCAGCACTCTCACCACCAATCTCCACCTCCAATGGAGACAATTTTACAGTCCCTTTTTGTACTAAGGCAAAAATAATAGATCTTTTAAACTGTACATGATATTTGCTGCACCTGCAGTAGCATATTCAAGACAGAAAATGGAAAAACTACTTTATTCCTCTTTCTCCAGTTCCTCTACTAACTGTAATTCTTCCTTTTCACTACTTATCTGTCATTTCTTCCTCCTACACAGTCCCTGCCTGCTCGTCTTCTCCTCCTCAACTTCACTATTCCCGCCTCCCTCGATGCCATAACACTTAACCTTTATTTCATGACTTCCTGTCTGTCCTACCGCTGTCTGCTTTGCCGCCTGGGGGCCACTAGATATGTGTAGTAAGAGTGGGTGAGGCAGTGGGGGGGGGGGGGGGTAGTGCTATTTGTTTGCTTACTCCCCTAACGGCTCCACTGATATGGGCCAAGTAGGAAGGCGACAGTTGTTCCTGCAGGAACAGTGGCCAAGTAAAACCTGGCTGCCTGACTGGCTGGCTAGTTTGTTTAGGTTTGTGTGTGTGTGCGCTTGTACATCTATCCTTGTGAAAACCAATTTGAGTTTTAGACTTTGGAAATGAGAACATTTTTGGAAAGTGAGGACATTTTGGCCGGTCCTCACTTTGGGACAGACCTTCAAAGAGCTGTTTGAGGGTTCAGACGGTGTGTGTGTGTGTGTGTGTGTGTGTGTGTTGCAGTGGGGTGGGAGGCGAAGGAAGTTGATAGCAATCCCCTCATTACCGACAGACTGTTGTTGTGCAGTTTTTTTTCCTGAAAAGGGAAGTGGGGAAAAGTATATAACCCCTCCTGTGGTTTTGTAAAAGGTCAAGCTTGTTGTGCATTACATCACAGTAGACAGTAGAAGGGGTCAATGATGATTTGATTGGGCATGGTAAAGCTCACTTTTTATAATATAACACATTACTTGAAGTCATAGTTAAGGATGTGTGCAGTGTGTGTGCAGATGTACCTGGTAGGTCTCTCCCACTGTGTGGTACGTGTGATGTGGTTCAGGTACTGTATCCTTCCAGAAGCTGTCCTCCTCTCTTCCCAGCTGTTTCGGTGAGACAAAAAACCCCATCATACTTGTAAATATCAAAAAATTAAAAACTAAACAAAATGTTTATCCCCTTTTGACACCTTTAACATGCTCATCTAACAGCACCGTTAATAATGTATCCTTATTCATTCATTAATAAATGAATAAAGAGAATCATCATTGGGCATACAGCTGAGCCTGTACAATCCTTAAAACACATCAAGGATTGCACAGGAAACTAAATCTAAAAGAATTATTGACAAGTTGGTATCCTATCCTTACAAAGACGACAAAGATCTCATAGGGAGGACAGTACTATTCACAACTACTGTGTACAGATGTTAAATATACCTCACTTCAAATGTATACAAAAACACAAGGAAACTAACTGCCTACACACCTCCAAACTATAGATTACTTGACTGAAATTATTTGTCATTGAGTTGTTATTGTTGAATCGCATCAAAATGGCTCTAGAAAAATGGAAGACGTCAAGCAAAAGCAAAGTGCTGTGTGGACTAATAGGATAGCTAATATTTAAAGAAAACCTGTGATAATACTGACCCATCGGGCAAATCATTGTCGAACAGGCGACTGCAGTCCACCACCGGCCCTCCTGTCCCAATGCGATCTCTAGACTGCAGACTTACTACACAGTTAACAAAGACAAGGCAGACAGTTGATCAATTCACTTTTCTACCGATACAGTGCAGCTCAATAAGTCCATTCATTATTTTGTATTGATTCCAGTTCCACTAATGCCTTTTATATATTTGTCTTCTTCATATTCTTCCTATTTCTCCTCTGTTCTCCTCTGACATTAATGCAAAGGAAAGCAAAAATAAGAAAATTAAAGACTTAAAAAGGTATGTAACGGATATTGAATATATCCCTTTGTTTTTGTATTCCAAAAAAACTAATTCCACTTTGTGGTTCAGTGGTTAGGTAATGAACCCAGTCAGAGTATTGAGGCAGAGGATGCAGTCTGGGTCTATTAGTGTTTCTAGTGTTTAAATAATACAATGCACTGAAACTTCCAGACATCCAGAGTCTCTAGCAGGGTTCAAATGTTGATCTAAATTTCAAATACTGTAATTGTAATATTGCAATCTTGTTTTGAATGAGAATTTTTTTTCTGTTGCAGTATGTAACAGATATTGCATCTTTATGTCTTTGTGTTTCTTACCGACAATTTGTCCTCTCACAGTATCATTGTCATTGGGGCCCAGCTTATTCAGGTCCAGTCTCTGATCTGCAGGGAAAAACCAAACACACAACCGTTGATTTAGCATCGGCACCTTGTTTACAATCATGAACACATCCCGGTACTAAGCCGGCATGCAACGTGTTGTATTTCACGCTGAGTAACAGGAGTTCAGACTGCAGAGGGCTGCGCTGGTGTGAGCGTGTTGCCTCAATGAGACGATGAAACATTATTCAGGAAGGTCGGATTGAGTAATAGATCCATGGCTTTAAAATACAATGAGAGAGGATGTTACAATCCTGGAAATTTATTAGACTGATTATTTGTATCCTCTGTTGTATTGCCAGGTAAATAGCACCAAGAAGGCCGGTGCTGAAAAGCCTTTGGAACCATTATTTTGTTAAAGACATCAATAATGTCAAGCGGAGATTAAAAAAAATATTTGTTTTTTTTTTAAATACACAAAAATTCATTCACAATGTTCTTGAAATTTACACGATCCAGAAACACACAAGGTCTCGATCCTTTTTTTCGGCATGAGTCAAACAGGATATAGATAGATGGACTTTACTGATCCTGTGAGGAAAATATTGTTTTGTTTCTGGATAAGTAAGAAGTTATTGTCTGTTTAGCACAGGATAGCAGACACAGCCAGACACAAAAACACAACCCAGGAAGACTCTGAACAAGATCCAGACACAGATACATTCAACAGACAGACACACAGACACAGACACACACAGGGAAACTGATGCTTGACCATGAACTGACCAGCACAGGAGTGGTATCAATTGGTACTCTTTAATAATGCAACCTGTATGTGTCTGCAGAGTAAGAGTCCTGCAGGGGCTTTGGTTTACTTAAATACAAAAAAACTAAAATCAGAGAGTGTGAGAGGGGGGAGAGGAAAAGGAAGGGCTATATGCAGAAGAGGTAGACTGAGAGCGACTGAGAGAAAGGGAGATAAAGAGATGCCACAGTTCTCCATGAGCCACTACTAACACCAAAGTCAGACTGGACTTGACATGTGTTTGGTTTGCCTATACAATTTTGCATGCACATAAAATGGTGTGTCTGTTTGTATATGTATAGACTAAGCAAATCTAAAACAACCATATAGCTGGTTTCCAGAAGTTTTGTGTTTGTATGTCTGCATCTGTTCCGGATACGTGTCTAGACTAAACAAGGATGGTCTAAGCCATACATGGTTTGAATAGTAAGCAGATTTTTCTCTTAAATAAGAGAAGAAAACAGAGAGACAGAACATTTACAGACCATTTTTAGACCACAAGCCCTCACCGCACCATCTAATTCCCCAGAGCTACGAGGTAGAGTTGTGTGTTACAATGAATGAACTACATAAATGTGTGTTAATATGTGCATGTAGACCCACGTGAGCCAGGTGTGTTTAAGCATTGGTTAATGTAGCTTATACACATTTGTCTCTGCATGCATGTGTACATGTCTGTATGCATCCGTTAAAAATGTAGTATGAGCAGCATCACAATCAGCAAATCAGTAAATATAATTAGCAGTTACATCAACACTATAAATACCACACACAAATAAACAACAGGGTTCAAAGCAAGGCAGAATGGCAAAACTGGTGGTGTGTGTGTGTGTTTGTGAGTGAGTTTGTGGGTTCAGAAGTGGGACTCAGAGGTATGTGTCTGCGATGCTACAGGAAGTGGAGCTCAGTGTAGAGCCAGACAGACTAAGAGTAAATTAGACAAACATGTTCTCCTTTTGGTTTGTAAGAATGTTTGTGTGTGTGCAGTAGTGAAACAGTGTGAGTTTGTGTTCGCCTTGGATGACAAAGTGAGCTATGTATATTAATATGACTTCTAGGAACTAAGGCAATTCCAGTAAAGAGTTTTTGTGTGCGTTTGTGTTTTTATGTTTGTCTGTGTGTGTGTGTGTGTGTGTGTGTGTGTGTGTGTGTGCATCTTGGTCAGACCACAGACTGGGCACTGTTCATGTGTCTGCAGCACACAGGACAAGGACAAAGGGATAATGTGAGCACTGGTGTCTTGTCATAGATCATAATCAAGCCTGCCTGTCCACTTCCTGTGGCTGCGATAAAGTATAATTTCTGCCATGTTGGCTGGGCAGTAAGTGGCTGGTCTGGAGCCTAACTGGAGCCTATACAGTTTGTTTCTGGAAATTGTGGGTAAATCTGAGTGCGAGTCCTCTGGCACGCAGTGGGTTAAAAGTATAGAACCAGGTTTCCATGGCCATCAAGGTCCTTTTTGTGGCAGCACTGAGGCTGTTGGGATTTTCAGTGGACTAGGGGGTGAACTTTATGAGCCAAGAGTGCCATTTAGGAGCAAACATAAAAGGTTGTTGGAGCCTATTCTGAATTCTTATGGGAAGAAACTACCTCCATTCATGGAAGTATCCAACTATGTAGTTTGGATAAAAAAAAAGTATCCAACAAATGGCAATTATATTCAGACAGACAACTCCTGAAGTGGTTGTGGGGCGTGACTTAGTATAATGGGGATAAGGAAAGGCTGGATACATTGAAAAAGGGGGGGGGAGGGGGGGGGGGGGGTATCTCAGTGCGGTGGTTCAGGTATGTCTGATTGTCTGTGTTTAAGACAAGTCAAGAAGATGGATTAAAGGGAATGAGTGGAAGTACAAGTATCAACTGACTGGTACTGCCAACAAGGCAGACAGGGCTAACAAGCATGTGGCCATGCAGACTGTACAGAGAATATACACGTAACACATGGGCAGCAGTCTGTGCAAAATCATTGCTGTTCCTTCGCATGTTACCCACATAAGCCTGGGATGAACTTTGTGGTCAACCGAGGATTACGGTTCCAAAACAGCATCCTTCTTCCTTTTTGCATCTTGTGCCAAACACTGACAATAAGTATATCAACAGGACTATGCTTCTAAGAATAAAAGCTATTAGTTTCCTTGACAGGAAGGCGCATTGCTGTAAAATGAATTGTGGCTATTGATTTAGTCCCAGGTACCAGATGTCTACAGCAGGCAATATTTCTGATATGTGTGGCCTGAAGGAGTTGCCGGCGTATCGTGTCCATAAATCTTATGGCAATGAATAGCTGGCACAGAAGCAGCAACAGGCTGCGAGCTGTGAATGGGACACCGGCACTGTTGAAAGGGCATGTAGCAGCAGGCTAGCTAGCTATCAAACTGCTGCAGTCAGATAACACAGAGGGACAGGCAAGCCTCCCTGACATGAAGTTTGTGTCTGTTGTCGGAGAGACTAGTTCTGGTCAACACATTTTACTGTCTGACTAAGTGTGACAAGTGCATGATGTTTGTGCATACGTGTGCAAAGAGAGGTTAACGTGTCTCACCCAACTTCAGTGTAGTTATTCATTTATTCATTCTGTATTTCCTATAGCCTCCCTTATCCTGTCATCCTTCACTAATAAGCCAGAAGAGCACTTTAGGGCAAAGGCCACAGTAAGCATGGAGAAGGAGCATGCAGAGACCAGACACCAGTGACCTGTTTTTAGTGAAAGTTGATGCAGAGTTTGCACTTACGCAAACACGCATGCACGCACACACACACACACACACACACACACACACACACAGGTACTTACAGCCAGTGTCTTTGAGTCTGTTGATGGCGTTGGACAGCAGGCGGACACAGCCCAGAAAACCTGCGCCCTGCTTTTTGTGGATCTTCTTGTGGTTCCATACACTGATGGTAATTGAGTCTGCCTTTCCAATGTATCTGACAGGGGAAGAGAGGGAGCGAAAGAAAACAGGTCAATAAAACAGAAAAGGGGAGTAGTTTGTGATCCTGACAATGTATAGAATATAGAAGAGTCCAATGAGACATGGTGTATGCGTATGTGCACAAAGAACAGAGTAGGTTTTCATCAACCCACAGGGTATGAAAGATGAAAATTAAATAAAATCATTAAGTATGACACACTTACACTCAAGACATTTTCCAAAACATCTGAAACTTCTATTTTTTGCATCTCTTCCAACTACTTCTCCCTGACAGCATGAGAACAATGCACACCTTGTTTGTGGTGTAGACTTTCAGACTGCGTAATGAGGCCGATTAGCTGATTGTAAACTAACTTGTGTGTTTGTGCAGATTTAGCGCAACTGAGGCTAGTCTAGTCGTGGTTGAAGAACAGAGGAAGTCCCCGTGAAGTGCAATGTCTGAGACCCAGACAGCTCCCACAGTAAATACACAGAGTTCAGCATTCAAGTGCACAATCACACACAAACACATACACACGTAATTACAATAAGCTACCAGCACTGCCAGCTCTATATTATGCTGTGTATCACTAGTGAGGAGTGGGCTTTCCCTACTGAACACAAACATACAGGTTTGGTAAGATGTTTTTGATGCACTGAAATCAAACAACAACCTGCGTGGGTTGTGGATTTCTCCAAGTGTCCAGTGAATCAGTCTCTAGTTACCATCAGAAAATCTGATCAAGATGCAGTAGCAGAATTTAGCATCTTGGCACTTTATCTTTCTTAGCAGATGCAGATGTGTCTAGGAATGTGCTTTGTTGCCGATTATGATCTAATTCTAGCCCTTTAACACTATTAGATGACAAATGGATGAAAGAATATAGATTTGTGCAATGAAAGTTTGAATCAGTTAAATCAAACCGTATGTTCTAATATGTGGATACTTATAGACTAGAAACTATTGGAGGTAAGCTGTTCCAAACCCTCTATCTTATAAAAGCTTCCATCACACCATAATATGACAGTGGGATTATACCAAATAGTCCTGTAGTTATGACAACTTGAAAGATTTTATTACTCAAATATGAAATAAAAAATAAGTTGACGATAATTTTGACCACGCTCACCCTCATCTAGGACACTGTTCTAATCTTAGACCAACAGATGTGCTAAGCATTGCACTGTTGTGTTTCAGTTTGGTTCCCTGCAGTTTTGTGTGCTGTGGTGCAACTCATCTCTGAGGACATTATGGTGTTCTAAATTTAATCATGATTTTCCCTTCACATTGTGGCTGTGAGATTAACAGGTCAATGTGTTGTGCAAAGCACCATTTATGAGCAAATAAAAGAACTGAAATAGCTGTTGAGACAATGACTGAATGTCTGAGTATAAAAGGTATGATTTCCTCACACACAATGACTGTGAATAAGGTGACACATCATCACTACAAACTGAATTGATTGTAACTGGCCTTCTGTCTTCTACAGATGGATGTTGGCAAAATACAAACTCTCAAGGCCACAGTAATAAGTGAGGTGGAAACAAAATTTTGCCCAGACAAATAAAAAATAATAAAAAGACACACTGGACCACATTTCCAGAGCTGCACAGACAAGTTTTCACTGTGTGACCTTCTGAAACTGGTCAACATCACTTATTGGCTGGGGTGCCTTGAAGAGTGCCTTGGTGAAGAGGTAGGTTTGTAGGAGTGTTTTAAAGATTAATTTTAATAGGGAGATTCCTCTTGTGAATGCAGTTCAGGGTTCAAACAGAACACTATGTGCAGGGTTCACTTAATGTTGTTGGTACATTTCTTTTTTCTATTTACTGTGTTAAATAATTCAATGTCCATAAGAAACTACCACTAAATCCTACTTCACAAACAAGTACAGGGAAGTGTTGACCAATATGATTAACTAATAAATGCTGGTGGTGACCACACACACACACACACACGCACGCACGCACACGCACACGCATTTCTAATCCTGCAGACAACAACAGCAGAGGTGAAAAAATTCTTGGGTCAAATCCAGATTAGCTTTCCAGGGCATACTAAATCCAGACCTGCACGACATCCCAAATTTATTCTTGCCAGGGGACGTACATTACATTGGGGAATCAAAACTAAAATTTCTTTCCAAATTGGATATATTTCATATTAGTGTTGGACAGCCGATGCAGATTCTACAGCTCCGGCATGTCCAAATCAAGTACCTTGATCTGATTTATGTAAATTGAGTTGATGCCAAAGCATTCTTACTCAATTCCATCAAAACTGACCACTACTTTGCCGTTACACTGAACCAAGCAGCCCATATCACTTCTCTTCTTCCACTTTTGGACATATGCTTCCACAGACTTTTCCGGTCTCCTGAAAATTGTAAATATTTAAGCAATAATATCACTTACAGAGTACAATAAGTTCTTGGTCTTCTTGAAGGTGGCTGAAATTTGCTGTCAGTCCAAGAATGAGAAAGACAAAACACTTACTGAATATACAACCAAAACCATGTCTGTTTCCAGGCAGAGAGCAAACAATTTGCTTTCTGTTTGCATTCTCTCCAGAATCAACCAGTGTTTTTACTGTGCCAACTCACTGCAGACAGGAATGAAGCAGAGAGAAAGCTTACTTTTTGATTATACTGTGATCTGGTATGTGTGCCATACAGACTTCCAAGGCTTGTGATAGGTAAGTTGTAATGAAGAGAGTCAAGTTGTTTACTACTGGCCAATGTATTTTTAATATGGATGACCATAGGGAGAGTAAATCCTGGCTGTAGCAGTGCTAGTGCCACTGTTTTGTTCAACATTTTAGAGGTTAGCAGAATGGGAAGGTAACACAGGCTCTCATGAGGGGACACGGTATGCATAAATAGCATTTAATATAGAGTGAAGGAAACCAAAGTAATGTGAAGAGTTATTCTAAAAAAGGCTGGAAACTGGAGACCGAGCATGAAGAGGCCACTTGCCAAAACCAGACCCACATTATACTGCGAGTTCATGAACTTTTGACATTTACCAAAAGAGTTGGCTGGGTCAGTCTGCCCTTTCACTTTTTTTCCCCCAATATGAATTATAGAGCATCAACCATAGTTTAAAATAAAAAAAGCAATATGAAGTTTGCAGGGTATGTATGATATGTATTGTAGGGCATCAAGGACGCCGGCAGTATCAGTGTTCTGTGGGGAAAGACTCCATCTCCTAAAGCTGGAGGCTGGAGATGGGGGGTGTGGCGAGCTGGCAATCTGCCAAGAATACACTCCCCATCTGCTTTCTGTGCATGTTAGCCATTTCCTGAGTCAGAGGAAGAGGCCAGGGGTCGCTGGCGGGAAACACACTCCTCTGACAGGGTGGGGATTGAGAAGGAGGTAGAGATTTGTGTCAAAGGAGGAGGGGACCTGAGGTTGATGTTAACGGAGAACAAGACGCATTGCGAAACAGGTGTGTGTTTGAAGATGAAAGTGTGCCCGGAAAGGCGAAATGTATCTGTGTTATAGGGGAATGGTGAGAGCACCGTCAGACATGCATGGACACTTAAATTCAGAAATATACATGTTGTTCTTCTACAACTGGGTTTCAAAATAATTAGGGCTGCAACTAATCATTACTTTCATTACCGATGAACTTATTTTATTGAATAATATATTAATCGTTTAGTTTATACAAATTCTGAAAATTGTTTAAAAGGCTGCTATTTTCCAAAATGATTAAATGTGTTCTTTATTTTTTTATCATGTATCCGTTTAGAGTGGCAGTATTGCAAACATGCCCATTGCCATACATAATTCATCTTATAACTACCCACCCGGTCCCTACACAGCTCTCTTTCTGACATGCAAATTTCCAACTCTTTCTATCAGGCTTCCTTTTTCCCCCCTCATTCCTTCTTCTTCTACTACCACTGTTTCCCTCCATCTCTCACCACTGCATAACCATGGTCGCCAGTGGGTCCACAGAGTTCAGGGAACATTCACAGCCCCAGTGAAAACACACCTCCTGCCACTGAGTCAAGTACATAGTTTCACAGGGGCACTTGTAGAGTGTAATGGTCATCCTGTTCTGGTCTTATTGTAGTCCATAGCTTGAGGCCAATGGACAATATAATGGCCGCATATTGCTGTAGATTTTCTCAGCAATGTGAAAAGCAAATACAAGATGCTTTTCTCCAGCATCCCTTTTGGTTTCTTTGACACAGTTTGAATCACCAATTATTTGAATTTCATTTCTGAGAGTGACAGAAAGTGAAAGGGGAGCCTTTTTTGATAGAAACAAAAACAAGTTTCAAGAAGATTCACAAAGGCTGATGTGTGGCTTACCCTGAAAGAGATTTCTAAAAATCAAGTAACACTCTAAACGTGTGTTGGCCAATGTGAAGCCAGATTTGGCTCAGTAAAAATGAGAAAGCCAGAAAAATGTGAGTCCTATTCACAGCGGACATTGTTCAGGAGAGCAAAACTATTGAGCAAACCCCTTCGAAGACCCAAAATAGGAAGCATTTGTTATTTGAGAAAGAAGGAATTCATATCAGTATGAGCTGAGTCCTCCCCCCCCCCCAAATAAAAAATCTCATATGCATGTCTTGGTGAGGCCAGAGATATGGAATGACTAAAATCTCACTCCACAAGATGTTGTGCTCACACGTTCCACAGCAAAAGACTGTTTCTGTACACAGTGAAGAGGTGATTACACTACATCCACATTCCTGAAAGACTTGTTGTAGCAGTTCCACACGGACACATACTGGAGAGTAAAACCAGTGTCCCACATGTCTGTGACAACATTGCTTTCTGTACTGTTTGTAGTTTCAGGTGATGCATGAACTCATACACATATATCACATTTGTTTCTTAATGAGGCTTAAATGGCACACTGCTCCACAGATCTCCTGTTGACTTACAGATCATAATGTTGATTCCACTTTGGGTCCAGCGTATTTCTCACAGTATCCGTAGAGTGGCATTGTCCTGAGCCGTCCACCACCACTTTGGCAAAAGGGTCTGGCAACCCTGTTAAAAACAGACAGAGGCTTTGTTTAGTGAAGCTCAACCATTGCCCCTTTCGGGGAGGAAATACATGCGAGACGGTGTGACATGTACAACCCAAGGTTTAAATTGGCAACTGTAGTTGAATATACTGTACTCCTAACCATAACAGTACACACAATCACATACTCACTGTCTAGTCTGTTAAATGCCATTAAACATTACATTTTATCCCCATCTCAAGTGTCATGAAACCAAGATGTAGGCGTCGTAGTGTCCGTCTGAGAAGGTTATATGAAAGAACAACATAAGGAAGGTCACTGGCCTTCTCATGCAGGTGTCTTCTTGTATTGATCTTGGTCGCCACACTGTTTCATATGCTTCCAGGCACTTTGATAAATCTACTTTGGAACAACTAACAGTTGCCCTGTCCAACCACTCCCAACATCTTGCAGCACAGGCAGGTTACACAAAGCGTTTGGTGAGGTAAAAGACTGTTTTAGTAATCAAGATTTCTCCTAAGTGAATTCTGTCTGTCCATGTCTGAAACATCTACAGCAAAGAGTGAAAGCAGAAATACATAGATCAAATGTAGAGCAGTTGTACTCGGGGCGCTGCACCTGTAGCAGCAAACAGCAGCAGTCACCTTTTATTTATTTTGCTGTGTTGTTTCGAAGTCTGTTTGTTTGATACTCCCTGTCTGGAGAAGGGGAATTTGTACATGCTGTTCTCTGATCCATTGCAATCTTACTATCGTGGAGTTTGCAACCTTATTTCTTGTGATACTGGGCTTCTTTTTTTTTTACAGCCATGTCAGACCTGCAGGAATATACCAACCTCACAGACACAAGTGCAGCAGAGAATTTCTCATTCAGTGCTGTAATTCTGTCAACCAGAATACAGCTGGCGATTTTGAAGGATAGCCACGGAATGTACCCCACTATGACCAAGACTGTTGACGGGTGAGGAAGAGGGGAAGGAAGAAAGGAGAGCGCCAGAGACTATGGAGAAAACAGCTGCGTGGTATACCCTTGCCCTCTTTTACGCTCGCTAATGCGCAGTCTTTAAGGAATAAGATGAAAGAACTGACAGCAAGTGCAAAGTTTCAGTTGTGGTACAGGAACGCGCCTGCATCGTCACCCTCAACGAAACCTGGCTCAAAGAACAAGACTCCAACTCCGACCTTGAAAGCGAAGGTTTTGTAAAGCCCCTGAGATTGGATCAGGACTCTGATAATACTGGTAAAGTACAGGGAGGAGGCGTGTTTATATATAAACACCTGCTGGTGTAAGACTGTGGTCATTCATTCAGCCAGGAGTTATTAACTGTTCTCTGTGCGCGTTTTATCTGCCAAGAGAATTTCTGCAATTATTTGTCAGGGTTGTTTATATCCAACCTAAAGCAGTCATAAGCCACAATTAAAGTGATCAGCGCTGACTGAGCATATCCCCTGATACACCTAACCTTATTTTGGGGGATTTTAATCCCTGCTCTATGGATAAGTAATTTTTTTTCCCAGAACGCTGAAAATAGTGCTGGACCTTTGTTATGGGACCATCAGGGGAGCCAACAAATCTTATTGCAAGGCTCTGATCATAATACTGTCCATTTAGTTGTGGTCTACCAGCCGACTCTGAAGAGATGTCATGGTGTGGTTAGAAACTAAATCCCTGTGGGCAAACTGGGACGCTTTTCTTCCATCGAGGTGGGGATTTTACCTCCCTAGAGGTGACACTTACACATACATGAAGTATTTTATTACATCAGCTATTGATTGGTTAAACAAAATGTTTTTCCTTTTTGTCTTTAATTATTGACTGCTTGTTTGTAAGCCAAATTGCCCTTCGGGTACATTAAAGCTTTACACAACCCTACTCTAATATTACAAAAAGGAAAGTCATCTTTTTGAGCTGGAAATCTGATACAGTCTTGGTGTGTTTATGTGGTGTTCTGTGTGACTGTGAATGCGTAAGTGTATTTTAAATGTGCCAGAGTATACACCTCTGGGCACCGATACTTAAGGCAAGTTGAACCTGTTCAGTCACCCTTATGCTTTTGTGGGAGTTACCTCTTTGTGGTTGTGTGTTTGCGTGAATGCATGTGTGTATTTCAGACAAAAATGATCCTGCTATTGTCTGAATGCATGACTTCCAGGTTAATGGAGAATCAAACTGCTAGTAAACACCCCACTACTGTTGCAATGTAGTGCTTTTACCATGACCATAACTGGCAATTAAGGCAAAAGATGTGGGTTGCTTAAAGGTATTAAGAATAAAAGAAAGTCATCAGTGGAACTAAATAATACATCTCCGCTTACATTATTGCCAACAGCAGAAGATGGACTTCTGTCCTGATCATCTTAACAGAAGTTTGTGAAACAGACTGAAGTAATAGTAAATAAACTAGAAAGAAAACAACATACTACTTCCTCCTGCGGATGACCTCCAGACAGCATTTCAAAATTTAAAAGTTTGTGTGTTTTATCCCAAATCCAATCTCACCACTATGGTGCAGAACTCTATATTCTCGTGATCCAATAGAAATCCAAACATGGCTAAGTAGGGTCTACTTGTACCACTTAACATATTCTATACAAGTCTCCCCTTATTTCTTCCACTACAAAATTAGCATGATTTGACATGCCATGTGACGTTTATTTTTTTAATGACAAAATGCTAAACCAGAGGATGAAATATCTTCTTCACTACACTGAAGTGTGCATTTCTTCTTATGTTATTGCTACTCAGACTTGGCTATGAACTGGACTACATAAAGGTGTAATTTCTGTCACGTTTAATTCAAACCTTTTTAATTAAGTCTCGTGCTTCTGTACCAGTGGACCTGATACCTATTACTAGAAATTAGGTTAGCAGTGGGTCCCTGTGCGTGCCAGGTCTCCTGGTGTGTGTAACAGACAGACAGTTCCTAAGGGACTTCATTTACAGCATGGCTTCAAAAGCCAGCAAGCTGCCACTGCTGACAAGGCCCATTCTAATGCACAAGTGAGGAAATGGGACAGGAATAGCAACATGTAAAAATAGACTCTACTTACGGAAGAAGTCTTTCTTTGCCAGGTTCTTTGCACACAGGACTGGAAGAGAAGACATACAGAAAGATGTTAATGATTGATGATGATGAAAAATTAAAAAAAGGCAGAAGAACGTTTGCACAAAAACCGTGGATGTAGTACAGTCAGCGTTCAGTGTTACGAAAGTTTTCCACTGAATATTTACCTTAAGAACTGCAATATTTCACATTTACTTATGAAATAAACTCCAACACCGTGTGCTATTACGTCTTCCTTTAGTCTTTATATTCTGGTGATAGAAAACACATCAGTAGTGGCATATGTGTTTCAGCCTTCACTCATCATTAGTCATGCAGCGTGTTAGCGAATCCTTAGGCTTCTGTCCACTTATAAAGTTTTTTTTCTGCTTCACTAGTGATATTGCGAACGCTCAAAAAAAGATTCTACTCTTTAATATCACTTTAAAATTACTGTTGTAATGTGTAAACGTTCTGCAACATTTTGATTAGGCCAACTGTTTCCCTTCTGGCAATATTTTTAATAAAAGGCAATTCAATCAATTTCTGTCTTAGCTGTAAAACTTGACACAGTTTCCTTTGAGTAATCACTGATGTCTTTTTGCCAACATATTGGTTTGTCCATCTTCGCTGCCCCATCACATGCCAGGAGACCGGTTTTAAGAGTTTCTCCTTATAAAATATTGAGTAGAAAAGCACTCTCCTGTATGAAGCACGTCCCGGGGGGTTTGCATCACAGATAACATACAATGGCTTTCAACAGAGACTGAGAAAGTAAGAGTGTGTTTGGGTTTGTCTGGTAGTCTTTCCATTTCCTTCCCTAAATGTCTCCCTCGGAGTGTATTGGAGGGCCGAGGTGAACTGATGCAGGTCGATGCTTTGTTTGGAGCTGGCTAGACAAATCCTGTGACAATTATAGAGTGAGACAAAGCAGGCCAAGCATAAACAATTAAGAACAGGGGCAGAGAAAACCAACACAATGAAGGTAATAGTGACCTTAAGAGATGTAAAAGGGAGCTAAATCAACATCACAGACTGTCAGAAGACAGACCAACAGCCTAATCACTTGTCTGATGAAATTAATTGTAGGTGGTGCTTAATGCAAAAGAGACAGTTAAGAAGGTTTTTTAAAACTCACACAAAGTTCAATCTCTCTGCACGTGCTTCAACCAATCCATCCATTTTCTATATTTGCTTCTTTTTATTCATCAACATGGGTGGGCATTTCGAATCATCTTCATTATCAATACAGGTACAGGTGACCAGTCTTTCTTTTTCAGCCGAATCATAGCCTTAGTCTCCTACCCCACTTAACCTTGAACTACAAGATTTATATAAACAAAAGAAGTAGATCTTCTGCAGTGCCCATCCAGGCAGTTCAACGTGCTGTAAAGGCGTATTACATGTGCCTGGATATTGGAAGTGAATCACATCCTTTGCTGCTTGTCATCTTCTTCTCCATTATTTTCTGCCACTTCCCTTCTACCATTGCCTAATAAAGCCGAAATAAATACAACAAGATTAGATATAAAAATGCAATACTCCACACAGATGAGATCTTTTTTCTCTCAAAACCAGAACAATAAGGCTTCCAAAGGGAACGTCTACAACGCAATGTAAAGCCTGTGGTGGAGGTGCTATTGTTTGCTATCAGGCGCTGCGGCAAAAACCCAGATTTTCCCCATTCATTTGCGTTTGGTACTGCGTTCAGGCTGCGGCAATGCGGGCCGCTGGGGGTGCCACAAAGAAAATGCAGTGGTCTGCATGTACACATATGTGTGTACATGGATTACACAATCTTTCATGCAAGGGAATGTGAACCTGCCACAAATGAGAAACAAGCACCACTTCCGAAAAAGATATGGACAGGCCTGAGAAACCAACCTAGCATTACACCCATTCAATGTGGAGACCTTGAGAGTGACCAAAATGACACAGTCAGACAAATCAGACTGAATCACAACATGGGAACAGACGATCTCAACACAAACCAAATTACACTGACTGGGCCGGCAGGATAAACAGTTGAACACTAACCATCAGCTTGTCAGGGGAAATTACACTGCCAAAGCAGACAGTATGGGCGCAGGCCAAATCGGAGGCAGCCAGAAAAGCTTCCTGTGGGATAAAATGGACAACATGTTTTTCGGCAGACAGCAGAAAAACAGGAGAAAAAGAGGCCTGAAGTCTTGGCAGAACATTTGTGGATAGAGACTCCAACTCAAGAGACAAAAATCAGCCACCAAAGTTTAAATGGGTCATCATTTCAGGCATTATCCCTTGCCTTGAAGATATATGTAGGGGCCAATTTTGTGCATGTGTTCCAGGACATTAGCAGCAGAGGTTTAGTGACAAACTTCATTCGCTCTATATTTATATTTAAACGGCAACCCTTGGAGTTTTCCTGTAAACAAAAATTTTATGTTTACATTTAGCATTACTCACTCAAAATGTACTGTGTGTATCCCTGAGGTCTAACAAACGTGTCAAGTGTATTTCCTTCCTCTTAAATTATTTGCAAAGCGAACTGTTATTTTACATTCATGTTTACCAGCTTGCAATCTTCTGTTCCCCTGCCTGTGCGGGACCCCTGCAGCATATCCTGTGCATCGCCCGCCTGTGCACTCACAAAACTCACTGAAAAGCAGCTTCATAGCACTACTAGAGGTCTAAAACTCCACAGGGAACCTTTAATCCTGAATACAATTATCTTAATCTGGTCAAAATGTTATGATTGAGTAAAAGCTTGGATACTGTGAAACAGGCCGTCAAACGGCAAGGCAGTGACACCAGTGTGTGCTATGGGCCAGTTTGTTGAAGGTATTATTCACACTGACAACATTTAGAAGCTCTTGCTTCGAGGCCTTAATTTATTGAGACCAAACAGGGATTGGCTTGACAGTAGGTTGATATTGTCATGAACATAATAAGCTCTAAGAGAAGGGTGTAACTCTAACAAACTACATTTCTTTGTCCAACTTTATGGCAGGTCTTAGCACAGAGGATTTAATTGAATGTGCATATTTCTGGCTCCAAAAGAAAGCCTACACTGCTAGTCTGTTAATGTGAATTGCCATTTAATTTCACTTTATTCATCGAGTTGAACTGCTGAGCAAATAAAGAGCCGTGGACTACTAAACTTCTTTAAAAAACAATGTTCTGGGAAAGTCAGCTAAAATGTCTATATGTTATTATTGCTGAATTTCAGATTTTATCATTGCCAGTGTCAAGTTATTTGCTGAGGGTGCTCACGACTGCAGAAGAGGCAACACTGGTAAGTAGCTACTGTGTGTGCTCAGCAGCACTAATAAAGACTTGGCTCTCTGGTTACCAAACTATGCTAATGAAGCTTAAGGGATTAACCTGCACACTGCGCCACTGTCTCAGCCACAATTACAACACAGAGAAAAGCCTCTCTTCATTGTCATCAACCGTGCTGCCAGGCACAGCAAGCTGCTGCTACTGACGATGATGATGATGATGATGGTGATGATGAATAGGTCCAAGATAAAACTACCAGTGATGTTTTTATGATTTCTGAAGGTACAGAAAATATGGTGGAGAAAAAAAGTGATACATCAGGTACGTTTACAGGTACGTAATTGACTTAGTGCTTTCTCTAAATTACTGCTTCAACAGCCTGTCTCGCATAAAAAAACTAAACAAAAACAGACAACAAAGTACTGAGAGTACAATGAGAATGTATGCAACAACTAGGTGCAGGGTAAAGCCATCTGGAAATGTGTGGTAGCGTTAAGTGTTATTTAAATCTGGAGAAACCCTCTATATAAAAAAGGGCTCCTTGGCTTTTGTTCCAGGAAGTTTCTCTGTTCAGCTTTTAGCTATCCAGCAGCTCTAGAAACAGCGCAAACATCACTACTAGAGCTAAGTACAAAAAGAAATTTCAAAAGACCAGAAGAGTTTAAGAAAATACATCAGTTAACCATAGTCCCAATTACAACCCAAAACATCAGGGGTTGAACAGGTGAACACAGAAATGCACCACTGCTTCTAACAAACAACATTTTTTCAAGCTCTAGTTTTGCCTCCCAAAATGAGTAGCGCGTCGTTTATAGTGGTATCTTAACCTTTCATACAGGAAATTATACAGTTATAAAACAGTACAATGTGGACTAAACACAATGTACAACATATTTGTGAGACCTGTTTTCAATAATCCTGTCAAAGCCTAAACATTCATATAGGGTTGGAAGACTTCAGAAGGTGGCCTGAGAAATGTTCAGAAAAACTATTTTAGGTATTGTAGCTAATACAACCCCCACAGATTTCAATAATATTATACCGTAGAGCCCCACAAGGATTTCTAGAAACATGCCTGAATATGTTGATAATCTTACTTGGGCTTATGCAGACTCTACCACTGTGGATCGTAGCATCAATGAGCAATCAAATCTCATCTCTGCGCCCTGTGGGGATCCAGCAGTGTTGAATAGCTGCCACGTGAGCTGGCAAGCCACGGTGACCCGGTGCTGGCAGAGGACCAGATTCATTCAGATCCTAACGCGAAAAGCTAGGTCAACTAGGAATCAGTAAAATGACCAGGAAGCCCTGGAGTGAAGTTGCCCTCTGTGCTGTCTGAGTATCACCGTCCCCACCGTAAACCCTCACTGTCACAGTAAGAGGAGAGACAATAAATCCGGCTGCACACCGGTGTCCTGCAAACAACTAAGCATAGGAGCAGATGACAACCTTCCACCATCACCAGGGAGTCTCCTAAAGATTAGCGCTGATGACTACTGTTAGATCAAAGTATTGCAATTAATTCCAGACCTTTTTAAAAGTTCATCAGAACATCTGTGTAACTACGCTATGGTTTCAAAACCAAAAGGCTGAAAAAAATAAGACAGCTGAGTCACCATCTAAAGTTACAATTAAACTTTTTATATCTGGTTATCACACCATGATGATGAGAGACATGGCCTGCCAACTAAATTCTTTACTGGAGTTTAGGTAGCGAATCTTCACTAAAGCAAGATGGAAAAGTCAAAAGGTTGAGTCCAGATTAGACACTTACTTTCATACAATAAGACAAAGACACGCATGTCAGACATTTCAGTGCAACGTTAATGATAGATTTTTTAATTTTATTTAAATAAGACCCACAAATTCATCACAATTTGGTCAACATCTAATTGTACACATATTAACAGTTCATGTCTGAGAACATTTATCTGAGAAATCAGTGTCTAGAAGAGAAGAAAACTATTATGAGGTCACATCAACTTCCACTAAATATTGCAGATTTAGTCATTAGACCACCCAAAGTTGCCCTCATCTTAAACCAAGCTGTGATAGTAGTTAAAGGGTCAAAACGGGGTCAACTCTGCTCCATTGTGTTTTAAAAGGATTTGAAACAGCTGCTGTTTTGGGACCATTTGTAGGTGAGTCACCCCGTTCCACAGCCTAAAACAAGTCATAAATCAAACTAACAATCACACCAAGCCAAGCCCATCCATCGACGAAACTTACATACTGGTATAACGCCTTTACCGCTGTCTGGTAGCTAAGGGAGGTGGAGACAGACATTGACCCAGACATTATACCCTTAGGCTCCAGAGGACAAGCATAGCTTTCCATCCCCGGGGAAACTGGTGGTATAGCGTTTAAGCAAACACCTCTATTAAGCTTGCAAACCAGCATTTGAAGACTCGAAAAGACTCATGAAAGAAACTATTTTTGATGTCTCTGTGGCTTTCAATATGTCCAACCACAAGGCGGCATAAAGTCAGTGCCACACGATGAGTCAGAGGCTATCATACATAAATGACAGTTAAATACTTCAAACATCTAAATATGTTTGTGTGAATATCATGCTTGTCCTGTTGCCTCATGTTAACAGACAGGACACCAAACAAGTCGTTAAGTTTAGTTCCCTGTTAATTGTAAATAAATAAATAATGCCAATTCTTAACTGTGATGACTGAGGGCTTTATGTGCTTCAACACAGTTGGACACAGCAGAAAATTGTATTTACATAGAATGTAATGTAGTAATATGCAATCATTAAAATTTTCTAACATTAAACATCCCTCCAAAATAGGACTTGCATATAAATACAGCCCCACTGATGTCACATTGCATTTTACATAAATCCGTGCGCATTTAAATATGAATACACAAAGCATGTCCCACACATGCACAATGTACCTCAGAATACAAAGAGAGGCAGTTAGAGGGGCGGGAGCTTTGTAACGTCTCATGTCTGTCTGCATACAAAGGTTGGGCTGAAGGTTAGCGTTAGTTCTGGTCAAAAGGTGAAAGGTTGTAAACAGACAGGGGGCAGAAGGATGTCGGGGGATTCCCACTCGTTTTCTCAAGGGAGTCTCCAAGTGGCCATTTGCAACGGTTATTTAACGCCTCACTCGTTGGTTGTTGGGAAAAGAGGTAGGAGGTGGGATGAGACACGTGTTCAAATCCTTAAAAGCCAAACGGCGCGCTCTCTTTGGAAACTGCATCACAGTTTGATCATTTAGGCCGATACTGTTTTACGGATATAAGAGCAGCACAATTCACGAAATGAATAATTTTTCAACAAGAACAAATGCTGCTGCAAATGCAAATTCACGAAGACACTTAATTTTCGACCGGTATGGATCATTCATTCCTGGTGGGATTCTTCACACTGGCTCACAGCTAAATTTTAATTATAAAGATATACCTTTTCTCAATTAATAGGAAAATGTATTGTATTTTTTTTTAAAGGACTGTAGTGTGAATGAGGATACAGCTTGATCAAACTGCCTGAAGATCCAGGTACTGTAATATAACTGTTTATTAACTATAGTTGGGAATATAAGACGACAAGACAAAAGGACATGACCTGTATTCAAGTTCACAACAGTGTATGATTTGCACTGTACAGTCCACTGAACCACCAGCATGCCTCTAGCCTCTTGCACTCTGTTAACATTACCAAACCACCAAGCTGGGATGCTCTGCCCTAGACAAAGGGTTTGTGGTCAGTGACTCCAGTAGATTGTTGCGTGATTGTGCACTGCCAACTCCACGGTCAAGTGCAGCCATTTTGTGGTCCATTTGTTCAATTAATTCTCTGGCAGCACTACAAGGACGGGACAGTCAAGCCACGCTGCATCAGCATCCAGTTTCTGAGCTTGGATATTGATGCGGTTATGAAGAGCACTGTGTTGGAGTACTTTAGTTAAGTGCACATTTGGTTCTAGTGCAGCTGGTGTATATTTATTTAGTTTAGTTATGTCAGAAGCATTAGTTTTGTTATCAGAAATGTGGATTGCGGAGGTGTATATAATAAAGTGTTAAGTCCAATGGACAATGACGCATTGCATACAAGTACATTGGACGGCTGTGATCACCAGCTCCAAGAGGCGCAGCAGAGCAGGAATACATTGCAGCTGCTTCCCGTGGACATTATGTTCAGCTCACACGTCTTAATGTAAAAATAGCACGCCAATTTTGATATTTCATATTTTCCACCTGCAATACAGCATAACACATTGCAGCCAACAAGGCTGAGAACAATAGTCATGCTTGCATTTGTCATGATTTAAAATCTCATTCAGCTATTCAAAACACACCCTGTTTCTATGTCGAACTGTCATCTAAATCTATCATTAGCTTCCTTTAGCTTTTTGGCAATATAACCAAAAGTAAGTGCAATAATGATGCAATTTTTGAATCGTATACCGGTCATCAAACTGTCAGTGAGTGTCACAGCCAAGCCATTAGTCAAATTCAAGTTGTGATTCTGTAATGAGCTAATGTGGTTGTTTAGTGCCTTGCTGGTATTTAATAAACACAACCTTACAGCCATAAATGTGAACTGTGAACCAAATATTTGCATGGTCAACAGTGTGGTTGACAGTTGTTTTAAAGGAAATTTGATATTTGGCTGCCGAGGAAGCCTGAAAAGGGCTCAAGTCCCACAGTTAAAATCTCTTCAGGGCAACATCTTTCAGGGAGAAAAAAAGGTTTCTATTAGTAGTAATTCAAACATTATTTTGCAGTACATTTGTCTTTTTTCAAAAGTCTTTCTGACAGATTTAAAAAAAGGTTTAACCAATGTGTGGCAAAACACAATACAAAATGAAACAGAAAGGTTCATTGACCTAACAGTCACTACTTCAAAACAGGAACTGGAACATAACCTGGTGGAGCTCTATTAAATGCAACCTAAGTAGAGTAAAGAAGACGTCAAATGTAAGTCATGAGCCTTTGAGACATTTTTAACAGTTCCTGTTGTGGTGTCAAATTTGATCATTAACTAGATCGTCTAAAACTTTTCTATAATAGAGCGCATAAAGCCAATACAACCCCACCCTGTCAAAACTGAAAAGTGTAGGATGACCGTGAGAGATGTGGTTGTCTGCCAACAAGTCGATCATGACTTTTTCCTGGGGAGCAACTGGATCCTCGAAGCATGCAATCAGCTAAAAACTGCACGCCTATCCACAAGCATGCAGTAATGAAAATAATGCTTTAGGACTCAGGTAGCTTCAATGACAAAAACAATTGTACCAAAACACCACCACAATGGGAAGATTAACAATACAAGGAAAAGATCATACATTAAAGGAATGTCCCTACTTCTCCAAAATCCAGGCTACCAAGTAATGAAATGTGCATGTGGCCCAAAGCCAGAAGTTGATTCCTCTCACCTTTGCACACACTTCAGCTGATTCGTTGAAACTAACTGATTTAGATTTAAGAGAAAAAAAAAAAATTCAAAAATGTCATTCAAATGTAAAAAGGGGAAGGCCCACATCCTTCTCCTTTGCCACCGTTATAACTCTTGCTACACCACCATGCTGTTTCATCTACAGCATTGTTCAACAATAAAAAATAAAAAAAACTTCCTCTTCCCGTCCTCACGCCTATATGTGGGCTAGATGTCGAGCACAAGTACACTGCGTACGTGACCAACTCTTCGTTGCTGCAACAAGTACACAAAAGAAATAATGATGGTGTGGTGTGAATTTGTATTTATGGTTATCCACAACTGGGAAATGTTGCCAAACTGGGGATCTAATCTACACTGAACTTCCTCTGGAAAGCCATTACTCAATTTCCCAACCTCCCACCCTTTCTCCAGCACAGTAAATGCTAAGGATGCCAATCATGTCATTCATTTGAGGGGCCAACAGTCTACAGCTGACGCTTGCCCTCCTCCCTCTCCCCTCTGCTCCCCAAGGAGACGCCAACAATCTGGAGTCACGAATGAAAGCCAAACGTAGTCACTACACAGAGGACGACGGCTGCGTTGGAGAGGGGTGAGAAGGTAAAGATGAAATTCTTCATCTGCAGGCAGGAATCTACGGTGGAATGGACGTGGAGGGAGGAATGTGAGGAGGGGTGGAGAGAGGTCTATCTAGAGTCACAAATCTGTGGAATGCAGACAGTAGAGGGGGAGAAAGGGAGAGAAATATGGGGAAGCGGAGGTGGGGGGGCAGTGATGACACTATGGCAACAGTGGAAACACTGAGGGAGAGCAGCAGGGATGGCTGAAAGAGATAAGAGGAGATGACAGAGGAGAGGAAAGGAGGGATACAAGAAAAATAAGCAAAGTAGACTGGAGCATAGTTTGGAAATGTACGGTGTGTGCACGTCTGATATTTAACATTTGTTAAATTTACTTACAACGTCCGCACTGAAACCGCCATGGCGTTAATATTAGGAGGATGTCTCAAAACCTTTTGAAGCTGTTGGTAAAAATTTTGTTGGCTGACATTTACCTGTCATACAAAGTTCAACCATTTATCTATCAACATGTATGTCTCTCTGAAATACAAGGGGCACCATAAGTTTATAATAAATTGGGCCTGGGGTCACGTTACTATATCAAAACTGAGCAACAATACCATCAAATCTAATGTAGGCATTAGAGGATAATACAAAAAACATTAAAATGTCAAATGTTCTGCTCTTTTATTTATAGCTGCACTGCAAAGCAACCGAAGAAGGCGTGATAGCAAACATGAATGAACCCAAGGGCAAAATGCACAAAATAGCCCAGCCTTTGCCGTTAGCTCATTCACTAAGAAGCTGCCGCAGCATCCTGACTAAATACTAACAGAAATGGACAGACATGGATATGGAATTGGGAAAGAACACAGGGAATAAGCTAAATGAGTTTCTTAGTGGTTTGAGTTTTCTTGGCTTAAGCTCACATAATGAACAGATGGTGAGCTCGGATGGTAAGAAACCAAGGAAGAACGGTGACATGAAGCGTAGAGAAAAGGACAGAGGGAGTGATACAGATAAAGAATTTAGGGGGAGGAAATAAGCCGGAGGGAGTCAAGCTCATCTGAAGATATGTCACAAAGTAAATGGAATACGCAGACAGGAAGCATTCAGGGTGACGTTTGATTTAGATACAGTCAGGTGTAATATTATACCACAGGAAAGTAATTCCCATATGACTCATTAGGTGCACTAATGGTGTGTTTACACAGGAGGCCTTTTAAGCAGCTCTTTTCAGCCGTCAAGTCTCACGCACGTCTGGCGGAGCAGATTAAGGCTGACACTTTTTTTTTTAAAATTACCTGTTCGATTGTGTTTTGGGCTCTGAGCGCTCCCTAAAGGTGGGCACTCAATGCTGAAGCTGCTGCTTTGCTAACGTGCTGCTCACGCTATGCCTCCTGCGTAGGCAGAGTGTTATGGCTGGGAGATGGGCTTATTTTATCTGCACATGCTTTATCTGATGCAAGCTGCAAGCCTCTTTATGAGCACAGACCTTTTGACCATACTGTACATGATTCATGCAACAACTGTCTCAGGAATGCAGTTCAGCCGATTCTTGTCCGTCTTTAAGAGCAAGCGACTACTGCTTATGATTCACACAAGGTTCAATTATGTGGGTTTGGACTGGAAGAGGGTTTTCCTTGCATTTAGGCTAAAGCTGGGAAAAAAGAAGACAGCAATGACATGGAAAATGGTGGTTGTTATTGTGAAAATATGTGTACTGGAGGTTTTAAGATTCATCCAAGTGGCAATTACTGCCTATAGTTGTTCATATAATGAGTTCAGGTACAAAAATCTTTGAAATCTTTTTAGCTTTGTTATAGTTTTAGTTTGTAACTAGTGTAAGATGCCGATTTTCAGTCAAAACTGCTAAAACACTACAACAAGTACTGTATGAGTTTGCAGTTAATGTCCAAGCTATGTTGCATGGACAAAATGTCCCCCAGGTGTGTGTGTGTGTGTGTTTGTCTGGGCATGACAATGACTGCGTATATTATGTCCATGTTACATTTGTGTGTGTTCATTCCAATATGGATGCCAGGATTAATTTACTAACTGTCTATGTATGGACCTATATCAGTCCTTGAAAACAAGGGAATGAGAGAGGACCGGGGCAGAGGAAGACAGTGTCCATGATTATGAAGTGGAAAATTCAGAGGTTAGGGTGGGGAGGTGGGGATCTAGAGAGCACTAAGAGGAGGACAGCAATAAAAGAGGAGAACTGCAGTGAGCATAGGGAGAACAAAACAGAAGAACAAGGCAGACAAATATGACAGGGAAAAATAAAGGATCAAAAAGAAAGAAAAGGCAATAAAGAGAAGAGGGGGTGATGGAGGGAGGTAGTGATGAAGCCCTGTGTAATACAACATGCCAGTTATCTCTGCGGTGATACCACTCAAGTGGAGTGTGAGACAACTCAGGTTGAGGTACAACAAATATACTGTGAATATAAACACTGCTTTCATTCAGTTGCAACTAGTGTAAAGCAGACCAACAAGCGTGGGGCGGAAAGTGTGAAACTGGCATTAGACTATAGTGGAAAAAAACATGACTCAGTAGTAGTCCACTGACAGATAGAGAATGTGCCATAGACACTGCCTTTTCTTGTACATATGGGGATATGACTGCCCATATGTTACCATCAGGACCACCACCCACACTGACAATATGGCACAGACACTGGGGAAGTGTCAAGTCATTCGAATGTGTCTTAAACAGGCCTAACATACAGCAAATACAGTTGCACCTGGTATTTGTCCATTTATGTTGTTATTCTATTCACTACCCTCTTGACAGAGGAGCAAGGCCTGAGGAGCAAGATGCAAGTGGTTAGAGGTGTGAGACAAAATGGTGAGAGACAGGCATCGACTGCCAGAGGAGGCAGACAGCGCAGCAAGACAGAACAACAGAGAGAGCGAGCGATGGAGCAGTGCTTGCCATGTTTCCTGTCAGTGAGTATGAATGACATTGGGAGAGGTTACTTTAGGCTGCAGTAGTCTTCCTCATCTCTGTGTACACACAAACATTCAGCTGAGCCTAGCGAAGGTTGATGGAGGAGTTCAGGGTCTTTTGTTGTCTGTTAGGGGAGAGAGGGATGATGTGCGGCGCAGAGGTGCATCTATAACTTGGACTGCAATGACCTGACATTGACTACAAACTCCATTCTCTTGTGTTGCACAGAGCTCTGTCCTTCTGGCCATCTCTGTAAAAGTTGCTATCAAACACTGGGCTTACGGCTGTTGTTTTTACGGCTATATTGAGAAACAGATTCAAACAGTAAATTAGTCGTCAAGCAGCTGGATCGCTATGTATGTATCAAAATGTTGTGAAATCTCTGACAATCACTCAAAAAACCCATTTAAGAATGCAACAAAGCACTAAAGAGTGGCCTCAGAATACAGCTACTATGTGTCTACCTATTATGAGAATATGAGCTCTTTGTTTCTCTAAAACACATTTAGTAATTTCCCTGATTCAGTAGTAGTACCAAATCATGCCTATTGTTGGTGAAGCATGATAGTAAGCATTGGAGGAATCAAATCGTCTTTCTTTACTTCTGGACCTTCATTAACAGGTGGGAAATCCTGCTGTTATTGTGATTAGCTTAAGAGCGGAGAGGGACAGCGTGGGATGGCGTGGCACGCCGGCGCCATCCGAGCTACTTGATCCTCAAGACCACGATAAAAACCGCTGCATCACTTGTGTTTTCCTCCGACTGTCTCTCTCCCACACTGAAAATGAAAACACAGGCTCAGAGAGAGGGGGGTGCAATATGAGTGGCAGTGTATGTGAGTGTGTATGTGTACAGTAAGAACGCTGAGTGGTCTACCAGACACACACACGCACACACATGCAGTTTGACTGCGGAAACAGTAGCAGAAGATCAGTGAGGTGGAGGAAACTGTGATCCTACAAGTCTGACCTGTCTTTCTGCTTCAATTGGGTTTATAAAAAAAAGAAACTACAGCTGGAAAGTGAAAAGCCTTCCCTTTATTTTCAAGCAAAAACTAATCAATATTTACAACTCTAGTCTGGCAACAGTGGCAGATCTGTGGATGTTCTTCGATGTTGCACCCTGACATTTTTAATTTAGGGGGAACCACACAGAAAACGTTCAGGTTGGTTATGGGGAGAAAACAGATTTTTTCTTTAAAATGTATTCACTAATTTTTTTACAGACTTTTGAAGTTTGGTGCAGCAGTATCGGTGCTCTATTGATAATAATATGGAGATTGAGGCCAAGCATGAGGTTACAAACAACATAATTTTAATAGCATTAGCTGCATTCTTGGCCTCATCAGTGGCATGATTTAGTTGTTAAGGATTTGTCAAATGTTTCTGGTTTAATGTGTGTTGATTTGGCACAACACTGTATACGGGTAAATAACAGTGATAAAACTGACATATTTTTGCATTCTCTTTTTTCTAGTAAATAAAATCCGAATGAATTTATTGCTTTTGCTCGGGGGCCCTGGAATACCCTCACAGACTCACCCAAACAAACTTTAACAAACACTAAGTACTGCACTGTGACGAGGGACCGGTACAGGAAGTGTGCGTCTACGTGCACATTACAAGTTGAGAACAGATAAAGAAAAAAAAAATACACCAAGCTGAAGCCACACCGGCAGAGTCGTCTGTCAGCTGTCTGGACTAGATCCGGGGGTGAGTGAGGGAGAGGAAGTAAGAAAGAGAAATGACAGAGAGATGAGGGACATCCTGTTCAAGGGAGTAAAGAGAGTAAAAGACTGCAGAGAAAAATGTATGCTACAGAGACACGATGAGAGGCTGCAACAGAGTTCAGGCAGTGAAAAGAAGAGGAAAGGCAGGATGCAGTAAAGAGCAAGAGCAACACTGTAAGGGGAAAAAAATATAATTTGTATACCCAATTACGTGTCTTTTCACCTGTTCCAAATTATATTTTTAAGGCTCGAGCTTTTGCCTCCTGTCATAATTCTCAGTGGCTGTCAGAAATAGTATGCTCTATGTGGCATATTAAAGAAAAGGTGATATTTCTCCTCCATATGCTGCAGGAAAATCCTCCTGAAGCACTTGGAAAGTTTAATGTATTCTGCATATTGAAGACCACCTCCTCTCCAGTCAGAGGCTGTTATGCAATACTCAGGTGTTCAGTCTTTCCATTTTCCTGCTCAGAAGTACGCTGATGCCACCAAGTTCAAAAGTAATCTGAAAAGCAGATAAAACTATGGATCGACTGAAACAACCAAAGCCTAGGGACAAAGACGTACAATCTAGAGAAAAGGCATCTTGCATAATAATAATAATATTATGATGTACACAAGAAACCAATGCAGAATAATATAAACATGCAATACATTGTATTAAATTGACCTATTTGTTGCCGTAAAGTCAGAACAAGTTTCCCCCTGAGGCCCAGCTTTCAGCCAAATATCCAATGCACAAAAGGTTTTAGTGCAGTAGAAAGCAAGTCATTTCCCTGTGTGTTACATATTTAAAGCGCAGGTCATAAGTGGAGAACAGTAAAGCAGAGTTATGAGACTGGCAGCTCCCTGTGAGATTTCCTTACCGAGTCACAGTCTCCTCTTGTGCCAAATTCTTCCTAAAACACAGTGCTGTGTCGAGATAAAAAGGCAGCGCCTGAAAATGCTATGCCAACTTGAATTTGTCATTTGTAACTGCAGCGTTTCAAAACAAATCATTATGGCCCGATCGGATATCAAGTAGCATCCATCTCGAGTTAATAGTGGGTTGACCAGCTGCACACAGCTGACACATCTCCAGAGCAATGCTCTGCTTTGCTGTGGTTGTCCACAAGTCAACTGAACATAAATGTATCAATGAAACGAAAGGGTATAATTCAACACAGCAGAGACCCGGGGGTTCCCCCAGAGCATGAAATATGAGCACAGAGGAGAAACTGAGATGACCACGAACAGTGTGGCGTGCTGTGTTCCCTTTTCACCCGCATTATGGAATTACATCCCCATAAATCAGCATCAACATTGCCAAAATCCAAAACAAAAAACACATACCAAGAGCTTCATTTCATAGGGTGATTTGAAGATGAACAGGATAAGGAAAGGTTTGTTCTGTAGATACATTTTCAGGGATTCCCAAAAAATATATATTGGAGGTGTGCAAAATGCCAGCACCAGGTCAAAAGTGCAAGTAGATTGAGGCAAACATTTTATAATTAATTCAAATTTTTTTTTATAAAAGAAAAAAACACTTCTCTTCTCAGTCCTGAGATGCAAAAGGCAGTTACTTTTGGTTAGCATACACTTCAACATGTAGCTTACTGAGTCTCTGGTGGTAACTCTACATTGGGTTACATAGAGATGAAAAGCAAAGCCTTTGACCAGACAGCTGTACCTGAGCTACTGTTGGCCAGGTGAGCCATGGGTTAGACAAATACTGCACTGACTGGCTCGGTATCTGCAGATTATTGGAAAAATGGGTCAGCCAGGAAAAAGTACTGCTGAACCACAAGGTGATGTTAACTAATCTGCATTCATTGTTCAAGTATTATACAGACATGGTCAGATGCTGGCTCAGAGTACCACAACAAAAGGCTTGATTGTCCACATCCCTTGACCTTAATAATGTCACGTTAGTGCGTCACATGCAGTGACATTCAGTAGTAAAGCAACTGACGAAAAAGGCATCTTGGGCAGGTACAATGGCACAAGTAACCACAAGTTCAGCTTTGAGTTGAGTCATGACGAGGAGATTTTAGGAGAACATAGTCGGGTTAAATATTGTTTGGGATTAGCACATGTGCAGTGAGAATTTTTCACATTTGGCTACAAATTATGCAAAAATGAGCAACGTGGTTTGGATTGGTCTGCTGCATCTGAAAACCATTTTCCCTGTATTTTCCTTTCAGATATACTGATAACGGAAAGGACAAATACAGCTGGAACAGCTGTAGAATATAAACGTTTCCATATAATGGCGAGGGCCACGTGAACACTGAATGAGTGTGTGTGTGTGTGTGTGTGTGTGTGTGTGTGTGTGTGTGGTCAACTGAAGTATATGCTAGTTATGCAGACTAAACAGAGCTGGAGGAAGTTTGGGTACTGCACTACAAAAACCTAACCACAACACAGTGACCCCAAATACTAGAGGAGAGATCAAGCAGACAAGCAGCCACTCAGATGCACACAGATACAGAAGCATCACCTCTTTCCTGACAAGGACCGTGCACACAGACTAATCTATAGTACTGAATATTTACACTAGAGAATAATTCAGCACAACACTCACAGCCAGATGAAACAAAGGTCATCAACTAGCCCAATTATTCTTGCCGCAGACTACGCATTATACACAGAGGCTCAAGGCAAAGGAGTCTTTCTTTAGCCAAACTCCTCACTTCTGTTGAAGTATGATTCTCTACCCAGTGTTGCAACTGGTGCGGGACAGCCCTGTACTTTGTCCCTTACTTTAGATCACGCTTATTTTTTTTAATTAGGTATCTGCACTGTAGTAAAAAGCATATGAATTGTGCATTGGTGTCCATTTCCTCTCAATTGAAATTGACCGCTATAGCATTTAATTAGATCCCAAACCTCCACTTTAACTTTAATAAATCAATGGGTGCATTTTTGATTTGTAATGCATCTTCTAGATATAGTATATAGACACAACAGCTCTGCAAGGAGAGGCTAAGCTGAACAATTCTGAAGTAAAAACATGTTCCTATGAATCCAATGCTCTGAAAAACATGATACAATTCAAGGGCATACAGCAGTTCATTGTAAGAAATGGGCACTGCACAACTCCTCCATTATCACTGGCTGTTTTTCTGATGCTTTAACCTGGACAATTCAGCTACAATACGAACACAAATCCAGCATCAGTCGAGCTCTAGTTTCAGACAATAGTTTATACTTTCTCTGCAGGTGTTAGGAACCACCTCTGGACAACCTCTACAAAACATTTTTCAGCCTAAGACTTACATGCAAAGACAACTTGGGCTTCAGATCTTTAGGTAGTCAGAAAGTTGGCAAAATTAAGAAATTAACATTCATTGTTTTACAGGAAAAACAACAAAAATGCATATATTGGCAGTAGTGGGTGAGATGAGGGTATTTTGGAGGGGGGGAAAGAACAAGAGAGGACTTTAACAGAGGAAAAAATATGTTACCAGAGGAGAGATGAAAAGAGATAAGAAAAAGTACTAACATGAGATGAGCTGATGGAAGGTGAGATGACGACAGAAGGGCTGACAGCAGCAGTTGGGGACTGCCACATATGGGCTGCTCTCTTGTCTTGGCAGATCAAATGTAAAAGGTTTGAGCTGAAGCAAATACACACAAACACACACACAGGCCACCAAGCAAGCAACAACCACACTCTCCAAGTTGAAAAACATCTATTCTCGCACATTCACACATCTACATACATATTCCTTTCAAAAGATGAAGAGTAACACATGCCTGTTCATAAATCTGTGACAGAAAAAAAAGCAAGGAGGCAAAGAGGAAGCGTTTAATTCCAAAAAGAAGAAAGCCAAAGGTAAGCAGTATGGAAATGAGCACGTAGACTTGAACACTTCGTACTATTGTGCACCCCGGCTTAAACAGCACGAGCACTGGACCTCAGACTTCAAAAAAGGGCAGTGGACTGCAAAGACGAATCGCCCAATGACCTCCCTAAACAACGCACTGCTTTTTCATTGCGGTGGAGTAGAGATACAAAGTGCATGGCTTGTTCCTAAATTAAGTTGGTGCCACGCATACAGAGCGCAAACACGTCACTGTATGACTCAAGTCCATTGTGAGCAGATGAATCATAATCACTAACTCAGGTCCACATTTCAGTTGTCAAAACTCTCTCGTTCAAAGCGGTAAAAATGTTAACAGCGTAGACATAACAAAATAAATGACACCACCAGCATGTGTACAGTCCAAGTCCCCACACTGCCGGCAGCTCACAATGTGTTGAGTAAATGTGACTATCACTGTAATCAGCTTCCATTCAAATCATACGGGGAGGCCAACAAGACTAGCAGGCAAAAATAATATAATCAACTTAAACCATTTAAGGTGAGCATGAAGAAGCGGGACAGATGTTAAGCTTCTAAATTGTGAACAAAAATACAAAGGAACATGTTTAACACACCTGCCAGATTCAGGCAAACAGAGAGAACTATTTCCAAATAATTGTAGTTTATTTCCTTTAGTTCATTTCAGACTGCTTTACTCAATTAAGTAAATAAAACAAAAAGGCAGTAACTATTTACCATTTAACAAGAAATACATCTCTCAACCTAAATTTTTTTATTTTTCTAACAATCCAATTTGAACAAAGCAAAACTATAATGCATAACTATCTTGCAACGTGTGGGCATCATAATTCCAAACTTAACAACTCCTGCCGGTTTCCTACTACCACACCATAGCGCCCCTCTTTGCGCCATTCATTCCTTATATTAAAGGAGGCCGACAGCCCTAATTTAGCTCAGCATCACATGGTGACAGAACATCCTGTGGAAGCTCAACTGTGTATAAATGAGTGCGTCTGTGTGCATGTGCTCGTGAAAACGTGTGTTTGTCTTCTGTTCTGAGAACACAAACATTGCGCTTGCACATACAAACAAGCTGACACACACACAGCTGTACTTTCCGAGAGCTGACAGTGAACGCTGAGACAGTGGTCCCTGATATTTTCCCTAAAATGCACTTTGTCTGGCCGGGGACAGAAGCTGGATCTTTATCTTAATCACCAGCTTCCTGGCTTTAGCCCGCTCCTACACGCACATAAGCTCCAGCACCAGCTTCCCAAAATGTTAGAATGGGGGGGGGGGGGGGGGGGCATAATAAAACAACCCAGGACAGTGGGTGTAAAATTTACTGGTGGTT
>JAVQJL010030034.1:0-48212 GCA_036024295.1 Nannoperca obscura | reverse complement strand
GATAGATAGATAGATAGATAGATAGATAGATAGATAGATAGATAGATAGATAGATAGATAGATAGATAGATAGATAGATAGATAGATAGATAGATAGATAGATAGATAGATAGATGGGTCTCAGTTGTGCAAGACTCTGTGTCCTCCACTCTGGGGTTAATGGTTGAGCCGCTGTCGGCCAAAGCAGCACAACAACAGTATGTCTCACTTACTCTTTATCAAACCTCATGTGGTGAACAAGATAAAGGAGCCCTAAATGTTGAGGGAACATTCACAGTATACACACTTGTTTTCTTTTGGACAGGACCAAATATGGGCTGGGGTTATGTAACTCCTCAGTGGTGTGACAGAACGTTTTGTCTTATTTCTCAGCAGCCGCAATCAGGGATTGTGTCAGGCCGTCAACAGCTATTGTCAAAGTTTATTTATATCATCAAATCCACAAGAGACAACTGTTGTTCACCACATATTTATACAGATGTTGATAAATTAAAGAAAAAAAGTCCAACATGAAGTACATGTCAGGTCACCACAAGCCTTCAAAACAGATTCATTGCTCCTTGGCAATGATTCTCCAAGTCGCTTGAACTCTCCGGAAGGGATGAACACCATTATGGATACCAGTCATAGCAGCAAATTGTCAATGTTGCCATTGACAAGTACAAAACCATCTTGACTATTGCTGCAACTAATAATTATTTATTGATCTATTGTCTATTGATTAATGTAGTAATTGCCTGGTTTATAAAATGTCAGAAAACAGTGACAAATGTGCATCACAGTTTCCTTAAAATTGCTTTTGTCTCTTTGGTCTAAAACCCAAATATACACAGTTTACTATCACATAAGAGAAAGACAAACAGCAAACGTTCACAATTAAGAAGCTGGAAACATTGTTTGATGAGTGACTAAAATTTGTAATTGATCAAAATAGTTAATTTTGACGGTGCTGAACTTTGAAAGAATGGAGACCTGGTGATATTAGCTCACCATCAGATATTATGTAATACTACTCTGCCAGAGTGTAATAACCAAAAAACATATGTGCTATGGTGTGCAGTCAATTCTAAGACAGGAGTGGATACTACAAATACATTGACTTGAATTTACTTCCAGTCAAGAGCACAAGGTGTTTAACTGGGTTGAGATCTGATCACTGCGAAGGCCATAGTGTATGCCATTATTTCATAATCATCAAATCATTCAGCAACCTCTCATGTCCCGTGGGTGGAGGCAGGAAATGTTTCTATCCTGGAACAGAGTACCAGGATAGAAACATTTCCTCATAGTATGAAGGTGACCAAACAGAGGAACTTTATATTGATTTGCAGTGACCGTTCCCTCTAGGGAAGCAAGTGGACTAAAATCATGCCAGGGCAATGTCCCCCACGGCATAAAAGATGTCTCTTCAGGCAGTTTTGACACTGAAAGACCATCCAGCTGAGCAGTCTTTGTGAATGAAGTGTCTCACCATCTGTGCCCCTCTTGCAATCGCCACTGAAACCACCCATTAAGATGTGGGAAAGATATTTGTATCACATTACTGCACACGTTCACTCATTCTCCCTGCAGCAACCTCAGTGAAATGTATGAGTATATGTGCTTAAAATAACCCAGACAGGACAAGACAGGCAGAGAGGGCTACAAGTGTACAGTGAATAGTCTGGAATAATCTGGATTAAGCCTGATGACTACAGTCCAGATGAGGGCGGTTAACTCTTGCGGGCTTGTGGCTTGTCACTCACGCCACATTCTCCTGTCAGAGGGATTGTTTTGGTTCTCGGCTGGTTAAAACATGGCTGCATTAATCCTCCTCACGTACATTTTCCACTTCATACATGTCCTGACACCAGACTCTTTCCCTGAAGTAATTGCAGTGCCCGTATATGGATTATAATGAGTGAGTGTGTCTGTGTGTAGGTGGAAGAGGTGTGTTTGAAAGAAAAGTCCTCAGTAGCTGTGTAACATTCTCTCATTCATCTGCAGCACAATGAATCCCGTTTAATTATTGTAATGAAGATTACATTCGTGAACAGTGACAATGGTTTAATGCCACGTTGGCTCTTTCATTTCTCTTTTATAGTAGGTTGTCTCGCTTTTACAAGACAAAGCAGGTGGTCATCATTGTGTGTTGTATTGTTTCAATTCTTCTCAGATAAAGTTGTACACATCAGCTGTATTTATTTAAGCTTTTCCAATAACTAAGATCTACCTGTTCTCTCATATTCTAAGCATTAATATGTTATAATCGATGAACAGATGTCTTTTAAGACATTTTGCAAATCATTGTGTTTAAACAACACTACATGTCTCCCCTGAGGTAATTTGGCTGTCATGGCTGTGTTTATGTTAAGAGCATAGATGTCAGGGAACCTTTAAACTGGTTACATAAGACACAGAGTGAACCTGCACTGAGCACAGCTGTTGGAGTGAGATTAGTGGGATGTCAAAAGCAAAAACAGCAAACACCTCCCCACTCTACACCTCTGGGATTTGAAGGTGCTATTATTTACAAAGCTTTATCTCCAGTTTAGACATCCGACATCATTTCTTTCTGTATCCGTCACTCTTTACACTCTGTGTTTCTATAAAGAGCAGAACTAAAGGTTTATGGACAGTGACGCCTGTGTGGCTCTAATGTCAGTTGGTTGGACATTCATGGTTCCCAGATGGTTTCCTACTCACTTTGGTGATCCATGACTTTTCCTGTAGCACCACCAGCAGGTTGACATTTGTGTTTTTTGGTGAAATATCTCAACAGCAATTGACTGGATTCATGTTCCCCTCAGGATGAATTGTAATAACTTTAGTGATTGACTTATCATTGAGCGCCATTATCAGGTCAAAAATGTAAGTGTCCGATACTTAGTTTTATGACTAAATACCTGCAAAACTAATGACATTCTCCTCAGTCTCAGTTGTACTTTGTATTTGGCATTAATTATCAAATGTAAGCATGTTTACATGCTAAACTAAGACTAAGATAAATATGGTTAACATTATACCTTTTAAACATTTGTTTAGTTTTGTTGTGTGTAGTTTTGACTCTCTAATCCCAATGATTTGAATATAAATGAAACAACTATATGGGTAATGTTCAGACTGCCAGCTTTACTTTGAGAGACTTTCCCCTCATGTTCTTCACTAACCCTCTAAAGCTGTGTGAGAAAATGTCTGCATGGAGGAGAAAGGGGGTCTTTGATCTGTAGATGTTTATGTAACCCGGTGCATGATCTCGAGGATACAATGTTCTTCTGTCTGGTGTATCACCATAGTAGATTATGGGGACAATTAAATCAAACAGTTAAAATCGCACTGACCTTGACCCCTGACCTCTAGTATAGCAGATACACTGTATGACTGTGGAGTATATCAGCAGTTTTTGGGTCGCGAACAATAAGACACCAGTGAACCCCAAGAATCCATCGTATAATAAATAATAATAAAGGATTAATAAGAGGATAAAAAATATAAAACAAGGGCAAGAGAAAGAGATACAGACAGAGTTCTTTACACGTTTTTCTGGACTGACAAGTGCTGTACTGCTATAGGTTTTCCCAGAGCAACAGCACACAGAAAACAGGAAAAGTGGGATAAAACAGCTGAGCAGGGAGTGACTCAGTCTCATGCTGATCTTGTGACTCCCACCCAGTTTCTAGTGTTGATGAATCCACTGTTCGCTCCTAAAAAATAGGACAATCCAGGGAGGTGGCACATGGCAGGCAACATGGTGTAAACGTGAGTGGGGCCTTTCCAAAGCCCCCTACAACATCTGCTTTTATCTCCCTACTTCAGGATTCCCAGTAATCTACCAGCTAGATAATCTGCCTTACACACACACACACACATTGATGTGCAGTAATTGAAATACAAACAAAATCATTCAAACACACACAAAACCCTTCAAATTAGAGGTGAAAGTGAGTGATCGGGTTTGGATGAACTGAGAACAAGAGGGTGAAACACTCATCTCTTGCATCAGAGGAGGGTGAACACCATTCATCACAAGGAATTAGATAAATGTGAGAAAAAAGAAAGGCAGGGGAATGAAAGAACAATAGAAACAGTTAAAGGAATTCAACATTCCTTCATGTTACAGCAAAGTCAAAGACTCTTATGTAATTCCAGCAGCAGCCAAGTAACATTTGGTACACAATGGCAAAGAGAGGTCACGTATGAAAAGTGTGTAATCTTGAGATACAGCAGCTCTCATAAATGCTGGCATTACATTAAGCTCAGACTGAGGACGAAATATGTTACGCCTATTAATCTAGACCAATAGCTGTAATTTCAAAGTTCAAAGTCAATTTATTTCAATATCTAGTGAATATTACCACTACACTATTAGATACTGTCAACAACTACTTTTACCCAAATATGTAAGGATGAAAGGATTCATTTGTATGTTTCTCTTAATAAATACAATCTCGTAGAAGGGGTTATGGTAGCGATAATGAAACACAATGTCCCCGGCTCGTTCCCTTTGTTGCATGTCACTCTCCATCTCTCCTTCCGTCATTTTCTATTATCTCCATACTTTAACGTTTAAAATAAAAAGACATAAATTGCCCAAAAATACAATATTTTAATAACTTAAAGGAAACCGAAGGAATCCGTTTGTACAGTATGAAGACTTGCTGATAAACACACAATGTTTTTTTTTATCTGTTCAAAATAATTTCTGTTTAAAAGACTTTGTTACATTGGTAGAGTCTAAAATACAAAGAACTGGCTTCTGTTTGCACACCTGTGTCCTGCAGTGTAAGAACCACATGAAGAGGCTCCCTGTCAACAGGCAAAACCTTAGATAAGGCTTTCACTCTCACTAATCATTTCCCTTGTGCCCCAACACTATGGGCACTCTGTTATTAGGGAGTGCTCTGAAAGACTGAGCTCTTTCTCTTCTACACTGCATGTGCCGCCCCCCTCTTTCAGCTATGTGAGAAATGCTTCACCAACTTTTTACAACATCCTGTTGACTGATGCTCTCTCGTCTTCTACTGCATTTTCGAAAGGAAGAATCGTGTTTGTGGCCCCTGCCTTTATAGTACTGGATACCTCATCAGTGATAATACAACCCTCAGATCAAACCATAACAGAAACCTTTTTAACTTAAAGTATAGGCTCTGTGGTCATATGATACTTGAGCAAAAATCAGTGGTTGTAGCAAATCTCCACATCCTACATCCATTTCAAATATTAGGGAGTTGGGAATTCAAAGTATAAAAGTAAGAGTAAAGTAGGGCTCAGAGATACACTGAGACTGAGACACCGGACATAAATGCTGTTATTATCTTCAGTCGGCCTTTTTGCCAACTGCTGTCTGTGGTGCTTTTTTGGTTGTTGATGCAACATGTTATTTATGGTGTTGCCTATTACTCTTATTTGGCATCTCTCAAACACAAACATTGCATTAACATGATAACCTTTAAAAAATTACGCATTTATTGACATTGTAAAGAGTTCCTGTTATTATGTCAACCCCTTCATGCATGTGTGACTCTGCCTTTGTTGACAGTCAGGCTGCCTTGAGAGAAGCTGGGTCTCAAACTGTCTTCATCGGCCTGCAGTTCTTGAACCAAATCACTTTCAGGCCACTGCTGCTCTCTGGAGGAGAATTAGTGGAACAGCAAATATCTGCTGGCCAGAGTAGATTTTCTCCCGAAACCCACAAAGTGTCGCTTCTTAAAGTGATGGTTACTGTGGAAAAACTTGAATCATTTGGCAGCTAAGTCTTCCTGTCCCTTTTTCCATATTCAGCTTCATCCATATAAATAGTCACTGTCCTAAACAAAAAAGACTATGAAGTGGAAGTAAGAAGTATTGTCAGCAAAATAAAATGAAGGTTTCAAAAGTAAAAGTACTCAGTATGCTGAATGGCCCAGGGTGATAAATTGTTATATATTGTATGATTGATTATTATCAATGCAGTAACATAAAGTCAATATTTTAATGATGCAGCTGGTCATGGTGAAGCTTATGTTAACTGCTTTATATATTGTTGGTTAGCTAATCTATAACAACACATTGTATTTTGACCATATGTTTTAAATGCAAACTCTTAATCAACATAGTAACTAAAGCTGCCAAATACATGTAGTGGAGTAAAAAGCATGATATTTCAATCTGAAATGTAATGGAGAAGTAAAGTTTTAAAAGCATTAAAAGAGGTGGATTAACCAGCATGGGCACCAAGAGGTAAAAGAAAATAGCTCTGGGTTCATAATGGAGCCCAGAAGCCAAACAGGAATACTATCCTGCTCCAGGGTTAGCATTTCATTTCCTTACCATTTTATTTATTAATTGTAGTTCAGTGGTGCATATTACCATCCAATCAAATTACAACTCACACAGACAACCTGAAGCCTTTCTGGTCCCCAGTCGCCTGCTTTGTTCAGCTGGTATTCTAGCCTTGATGAAATGGAATATTTAAGTCAAGTACAAATACCTCAAAAATGTTTCTGAGCACAGTAGGCTATATGATTACATTTACTTAGTAAATCAGGGTGATTTTACGCAAATTGAGATGTTATACACAATAAAAAAAATAAAAATAAAAAAATAAAAAAATATATATATATATAGCTCCTATAAATCAGTGGAGGATGTTTCTTTAATCCGTCGGTGTTCGTGTCTGTAGTGGTGACGTGTCTTTAACGTTTCTCCTCCTGCTCCTCCTCCTGCTCCTCCTCCTCTCCACCCGGCGGCTCAGTAGTGAGATTCACTCTGATCAGATTTACAAAGTAAAGGTGCACAGAGGTGGACAGTCGGGACATCATGGGCAGTGAGTATGACTTTGACACAGGAGTTGTATGAGACTTTACATCTAGAGTGTGTAGCAAGACCCCAAAACCCTGTTTTAACTGTTTTGGGCAACTTCGTTAACTAGCTAACGGTATCAGAGGTGGCATTATTAGCAGGCTAGCTTACGTTGCTAGCTAGCAAGTTGGCAGTTGCTATTGTACTATTGTGAGCCTTTTGTGGTGAGAAGCTGTTAGTGGATTCAATGAAACAGTAGTTTTGTAAGCTGGGTTTTATGTTTGTAGAGAGATCTTCGAAGCGCCGCGGTGGTTCTCTTTGGCTGGAAACATCTTCTAAGCTAACTTGTTAGCCACTCATTCAAAGACATTGACAGTCTAGTGATGACGACGCATAACACAACCGGCGTTATCTCGAGCCTGCTGTCCCTAAATCATCTGCCTCATGCTAATTGGAAACATGTGGCGATTATAATGTAAATGTCTAGCAAAATAGCAAGAAACACCGTGATATAAAAGCCTTATTTGACAATCAAATGTGTTATTGAACATTCAAATCTGACTTAAGTCCGCCCACCGTTCACTGCCACGTCCCACTGATGACCAGCTATTACTTCCAGTTAACTCGCATAGATACTCATGTTTGCTTTTTTTTTTTTCAGTCAAATTCTTAGAGGTGATAAAGCCATTCTGTGCCGTGCTGCCAGAAATCCAAAAGCCTGAAAGAAAGGTATGTATTGCTCTTATTTCATTAGTACGTTTGCATTTGGCGTTGCTTGAAATATTTGTTGTAAAACCTCTCATAATGTGTTTTTTCCCCCCCAACAGATCCAGTTCAGAGAGAAGGTATTATGGACTGCCATCACACTCTTCATCTTTCTGGTGTGTTGCCAGGTAAGTGTTACAAATAATCGCTGTCTGTATTTTCACATAATCTGTTGCTTCAGTCTGCTTAGTTGTTAGCCAACTACTATAAATGGAACAGCATGTTGTGTTTTTGTTTTGTTTTTCACACAGGAGAATTAATGCTAGGCTAGGGTGACTGTTATTTTCACAATTTATTAATCTATCAATTGCTTTTGATTTATATTTTTGTATTTCAAAAAAGTTTGACAGCTGCCCATCACAACTAATCATAGTTAGCCTTGAATCTGCATATTGTATTGATTGATTCATTCATTTTCTGCTGATTGATTGATGGCACACTTAACCGTCTGCAGTGAAATGAGCACTGTGTAGTATGCAAGCGTTGTCTGAAATGTGTCCTGACAATTGTCGAACAATCCAAACTGAAAGAACTTAATACGTTTTCTTATCTTAAATACCATGGATATGTATGTGATGTTGCACCGAGTAGTTTTCATTTACACCCCTGATTCAAATACATTTTGTGAATGACAGGACTTGTAGTGTAGGCATTCTTTTCAACACTCGCAAGGTCATAGAGGTCATTTAAATGCATGTATTACTGAAAGAATATCGTTCTCTGACACTGCGACTATCCTCCAGATCCCCCTCTTTGGCATCATGTCGTCAGACTCTGCAGATCCATTCTACTGGATGAGAGTAATTATGGCTTCAAACAGAGGTATTTGTCTAGCTAATAACTGAATAAAACATTAAATGCATGTCTGCTCTCCTGCCGGTATATCCTAACTTGAATATCTCCCTCCAGGTACCCTGATGGAGCTGGGTATCTCGCCCATTGTCACCTCCGGCCTGATAATGCAGCTGCTCGCTGGAGCCAAGATCATTGAAGTTGGAGACACACCGAAGGACAGAGCCCTCTTCAATGGAGCTCAGAAATGTAAGTAATCCCTCATCAGCTGGTGATTTATGATCATATGGTTAGAATGCATAATGACTGTCTTACCGCTATTAATGTTTTTCAGTATTTGGAATGATCATCACCATCGGCCAGGCCATCGTATATGTGATGACCGGCATGTATGGAGATCCCTCAGAGATGGGCGCAGGAATCTGTCTGCTCATCATCATTCAGGTGAGGACAGGAATCTTCTTCACATTTTTCATAATCAATTATGCAATTTGACCAAAAAAAAAAATATATATAGATTATTATTGAAACTGGCTTTCAGTATGTTGCACTACAATGAACGTATTGTGATGTGAAAAGAGAACTTAATAATACAAACTAAAAGATGTAGGTTATGACTACATTTTCTTCTGTGTTCTTTGAGTTAAGCCCTGTGTTAGCTTTGATCAGTATCGGCTTCTTTGTATCCAGAGTTCCCCAGATACTGGTGATTTATGTTCACAAACAAATCCCCTACAGTGATGTTGACATTTAAACGAGTCATTATCCAACATAAATCTCCTTTTTTATTAAACAGTGTGAAATTGACGTTTTACTGGAGATGTGCATCAAGGTCGTTCAGACAGACTATCTCTAAATCGTACATTTAAATAGTTGTATAGAATTATTTGACCAACAGGTTTGTTTAGATCAAGTGAGTTAAGTAAAGTAAAATATGCTCCAGTAGAACTGGATCTACTGGATCTTTTAATAAGTTCAGCTGTGAAAAGAAATGGGCTAACTTACGTAGTCAAGAATAAACAGCCAAGACTCTGTTTTTAGATTTTGTTTCCATATAAATGAAACATTTTTCACATGACTGCCTCAGTCCTTTTTCAGCTGATTGTGTTCTTCTGCAGCTGTTTGTGGCTGGGATGATTGTGCTGCTGCTGGATGAGTTGCTCCAAAAGGGCTATGGTCTTGGTTCAGGAATCTCACTGTTCATTGCGACCAACATCTGTGAAACGATCGTCTGGAAGGCCTTCAGCCCCACGACCGTCAACACCGGAAGAGGTAAGAAGACAAAGCTGACGGCAAATATGTGATGTTCGATATGTGATGGAAGTCCGTCCCGCTGCTCCTCGGTGTGCCTCATTCTTGTGACTTTCTGTGTTTCCAGGTACAGAGTTTGAGGGAGCAATCATTGCGCTTTTCCATCTGCTGGCCACTCGGACAGACAAAGTGCGTGCTTTGAGAGAGGCCTTCTACAGACAGAACCTGCCCAACCTCATGAACCTCATTGCCACAGTGTTTGTCTTTGCTGTAGTGATATACTTTCAGGTGAGTTGCTTTCCTCAAAGTTTGAAAATCGGAATTGCTGGTGGACAGGATAATGAAGTTAGGGAACGTAACCGGTTTAATCGTTCACAGTTGTCCTACACATTCACCTCTTCTCACAGGGATTCAGGGTTGATCTGCCTATCAAGTCGGCTCGCTACCGTGGCCAGTACAACACCTACCCCATCAAGCTCTTCTACACCTCCAACATCCCCATCATCCTGCAGTCTGCCTTGGTCTCCAACTTGTACGTCATCTCCCAGATGCTTTCCACTCGCTTCAGTGGCAATTTCCTGGTTAACCTGCTCGGGACTTGGTCTGTAAGTATACATTTAATCACTCCTTTCTGTTCACTTTGTTTGGGTTTTATTCCATGACCAGTCTCCAAGAATGGTTTTTTTTTTTTTTTTTTCTTTTACTGTTTTATTTTTGTCTGTTTTCAGCTCATTAAAGCGTGTAGTCTTTTCTCATGTTTGTAGGACACGTCATCAGGTGGTCCAGCCCGTGCCTACCCTGTAGGCGGACTTTGTTACTACCTCTCTCCCCCGGAGTCATTTGGCTCGGTTTTAGACGACCCAGTCCATGCAGTCATCTACATCGTCTTCATGCTCGGATCGTGTGCCTTTTTCTCCAAAACCTGGATTGAAGTCTCCGGCTCCTCTGCGAAAGACGTACGTTGTAACCACTTTCAAGCAGTTGGCGGTTTTGGGGTTCATTTCAAACAGACAGTGTTTTAAAGCTCTGTTCTTCACCTTCATCCAGGTGGCGAAACAGCTGAAGGAGCAGCAGATGGTGATGAGGGGACACAGAGAAACCTCCATGGTCCATGAGCTGAACAGGTAAAACCCTTTTTATGTACAGATCTTTTTTGCTTTTTATTTACATACCTCATCAGCTGCACAAACCATACTATTTTATATATATACATACATACATACGTGTCTATCAGTTAGAATGGTTATAAGCTGTTCTAAAATCAGGTTTAACCATAGCCTCTTGTGGCATATTGGCTAGCAATTTGCCCCCGTTTCCAGTCTTTATGCTACACTAACTGGCTGTTGGCTGCAGCCATATATTAAAGGCACAGACTTGAGTGTTCTCGTCTAACTCTTGGCAAGAACTCGACAAGTGGATTTCCCCAAATTTCGAACAATTCCATTAATCACTACTCGACAGTCATGGTGTATCTGAATATCTCCCATTCCTGCTGCTTAGCATTTTTGCTGAAAGACTGTAAGGTGAAGTTCTGTGAATGAATCATCTTAATTTCCCTGTTTTGTGTTCTAGGTACATTCCTACTGCCGCTGCCTTTGGTGGACTGTGTATCGGTGGTTTATCAGTAATGGCTGACTTTCTCGGAGCCATTGGCTCCGGCACCGGTATCCTGCTGGCCGTCACCATCATCTATCAGTACTTTGAGATCTTTGTGAAAGAACAGAGTGAAGTGGGCAGCATGGGGGCCTTGTTGTTCTAGAAAAGCCACTGTCCTCCCACCTTCTACCAACTTTTATTCGGATCATCAAACCTTGCATTTATTTTACATCTATCGAAGCCCCTGCATCATCAGCTCTCCGGTTTCACGAAGTGTGAGGAATCTTCATGAATCTCAGCTGAAATGGGACCTGTGCGAGGCGGTGGGGCTGACACAGCTTGTCGCTCCCTCCACGCATCTTCTAAAGTAACACAAAGACTGACATGTCAGTTGTACTTCATCAGATTTTCTAACTGACTCAAGATTATTGCTCCCCCAAGATTCATTTAAAGGCTTCCTTTGAGCACAAGATGAAGTCCTGTGGGAGTTTGGTCCTTTTTTTTCAGACTGACAATAGAGCGCTTCAGTATGCAGGCATACTCGACAAAGATGACCGAGGTCAACTGCCTGCTGTGTGCGTAAAAGCACTCGATGTTCTGCTTGGTGTTCTCTCTGTTTGTACTTTTTATTTTCAGCTCTTTTTTATTTTCCTGTCAATCTGCCAATTACGTGAAGGTGTGGACCAGAAGCTGAATTGTCGAACGCTGAGTCAAGTACTGTCATTTTCCTCATTTGTGAACCTGTGTTATGGCTGTAATTTGAGCCGGGTCTTGCAAGAGCAGGAGAGGATGTGGAGCTCACATTGGGGTCCACCTGTCAAAAGAAATTATTCCATCTTTTTTTTTTTTGCAAACAGTCATCAGATGAACCATTGATTATAAAAAGGTCCTCGCTGTTTAACTGTATGGCATTCCCAGGGAGCTGCAGTATTAACTCACATGTCAGATTCATTTTTGTTACCCACTTATTTTTTTTTTTTTTTAATTGTCTGCTCTAAGCATTAATCACGTTTCTACAACTGACAAGTTATGATTTTCTGTACATAGGCCATGCATCGAATAACTTTGAATTTGTCTTAAGTTTAAAATGAAAGTCTTTTGAATATGTCAAAATAAATGCATTTCAGAACAAACTTATAGAAAAACATTCTCAATAAAACCTTTTGTGGAAAAAGGCTTAATCTTTTGACTCTTCTTCTTCTACGCAGGATTTGCTTCTGAGGAAAAGTCGCCTTTTGGGTCCAGTGAAGGATTGTGTCTAATTTCATACAATAATGTTTGTGGGGCTCTTTTGTGGTGTTTGTATTTAGTTTATGTACATAGCCAGCAATCTTTTTATTACTTTTGTATTCATGTCTCTACCATAAAGATTTAGTAATTCTACATCAGCGGTTCTAAATCTACAGTCACATGATGCTCTGGGAATTCTTTTTTGGGAGGAGAGAGAGGGCAAGATCATTTGATTTGCTCTTCTTCAGCTGCTGTAGGACTTCCTGTTATATGTCCACTTTGTTTGGCCACAATGATAACACTTTACACCTTCTTAAACATGTACTAGAACTAGGTAAACATTTAATAGTCTGGCATACTGTAATATAGTTGTCAATTTATATAAAGATCTATACATATTTATAAAAGTACAGTATTCATCAAAATCTAAAATTAGATATTTAATAACTATATATAGTATTAATATATATAGTCAACCGCTTCTACTTATGGATGCCCACAGGATGAGTGGTAGTTAATAGTTAATGGTAAACACTTGCATATATCTGCTGAAAACTACATTAGTGTGTTAACCATTTATTATATCTTTATACAGAATTCTGCTTATAACTGGTAAATGGGCAGGGTTAAAGTAAAACGTCACAGCCAATAGAGTTCATATATAATCTTTTGTAGTAAGGAATGTGTAGCTACTGTTGGGCAATAATTAAATATCACCTTTATATAAAGATTGTGATTCCATGTAAGAGAACTTTTTCTACAATTGTAGACTTTTATTAGAGGTAATTTGACTGAATAAAGATGAATGAGTTTATTCAGCTTTTATTATGTGATTGTATGCTAGTAAATACCTTTACAGCATTTATAAAGATAGATCTTGTTATTATTATGGCAATATTGCCTTTATCCTAATGGCTCACCCCTAAAATTAAAATAAGATTGGAAAAATAGAAGCTGTTGTAGGGTTGTAATTAAGTACGTTTTTTTATTTATTTATGATTTTGTCGAAAAGGCGGTTGTGACATTTCTGCATGCAATGTTTTAAACTGTTGACGGAAGCAATGCGTCGGCGCTACCGGAAGTAGAGAAGGAGAAGAGGAACACTCCACGCTCATGGACCAGGCGAGGATAGTTGGGAAACAGGCTAGCTGATGCGGGACTAAAATCCTCCACATTTCCATGTGTTGTGTCGCGTGTCAGTAGGAGTCGTTATCATCGGAGCTGTCGCAGGAAATCAACAGGAAGGAATTGAATCTGTTCCAGTGTGAAGACATGAGCTCGGCCAGAGAGGAAGGTAACCATGCTGCGCTAGCCGGCTAACTTATCTGGAAAGCTAACGCTGAAGTTGATATTTTTTATGAATGAAAAACCAGCGTGGTACCTGTTGCTAAAAGTGTATTAACAATCCTCCTACTAAGATAAAAGCCAGGGCTGCTATAATATGTACCTGCTACATCATCAGTGAACAAGACCGTTAGCTAGTGTTTAACCTTGACCAGCGACAATGGTAACTTACAGGATGTCATGTTGCATGTGTTAAATGACACCACAGTTAGATGTTTTGTATGGGAAGTCACTTTGAGTCCAGTGACATCATGAAAACGTCTTGACTTTTCTCGTTTTGGTGGAAAACTGGTCCAGTGGTGGAAAGTAGCTCAATACCTTTGCTTAAGTACGATTGTGAGGTACTTGTATTTACGTTTTATGTGGCTTTCATACTTGCAATCCACCTAATTTCAGAGGGAAATGTTTTACGATTTACTCCATTACGTTTATCTCAAAAACATTATGGTTAAAAAATACAGCACATTTTTAGATATTAAACCAGTGGTTTGATTCCTGTTTGGCTGGTGACCCCTCACAAAAAAGCAGTCTTTACACAGGCCATTTATCTGCAGAATGAGTACTTTTTACTTGTGACACTTTTTAGGTACATTTTGATGATAATACTCATATATTCAGAAGTAGGAGTTTATTAAATGCAGGACTTTTACTTTTAATAGAGTATTTTTACATTGTTGTGTTAAGTAAAGGATCCGAATGCTTCTTCCACCGCAGGACTGGTCATATTCTTAAGACTCATAATCCATAATCACAGGCAAAACATGTTCTTTACTTGTTCTCTAACAACACACTGACGATTTGTTTGCATTGTCCTTCCACAATTTACATGACAGGTAAAGACCAAATCATCTTTGTCACCAAAGAGGATCACGCAGCACCCAGCAGTGCTGAGCTTGTAGAGGAAGATCCTAACGACCCATATGAGGAGCGAGGTAAGGAGCAATAAAACTGCCAAGAGAAACCTCTCGGCAGGCTAAATTGTAGCTCGAGTGAAGTTAATTATCCACATATTAACTTAAATCTTCTCTCTCGTCTTAGGGCTGATTCTCCCCAGTGGGGAGATCAACTGGAACTGCCCCTGCCTGGGTGGGATGGCGAGCGGTCCCTGTGGGACTGATTTTAAGGATGCCTTCTCCTGTTTCCACTATAGTAAGGAGGAGGTGAGGGGCTCTGAGTGCCTGGAGCAGTTCAGGGCCATGCAAGAGTGCATGCAGCGTTACCCAGAGCTCTATCCTCAAGAAGACGAGAAGGTGCCACAAGAACAATCGTCAGAAACAGACCAGACCTCACAAGATTCTGCATCTGCAGAACCATCAGGTGCAAACTCGACATCTGCTACTGAGCAAGACTCGAATATCACGCAACCCAACACAGACGGCTCAGTGGAAAGCTAATGATGAGCCTTGGTGGCGACGTGAGCCACAATGCTTTAAAGTCCAACTGAAATCACATTTAGTCTTTTTTTTTGCTTTCAAATATAAAGTCAACATATTTTAACCATAACTTAATATATTTTTTAATAATATAATGGAAGAAAAAAAGACTTTTGGGAAAATTTCAGAAATGCAAATTTTACTCTCAGTGGCTGTCGGTGTCTGTGTTTTACTGGCAGCGGATAGCAGGCTGAGTGGGAACCACAGACAAAGTAAACAAACCTGCTCTGTAGCTTACAAGGACAGACAGTGTGTTGTTAGCTGTATTGAAGAGAAAAGACCACAACAGTATCTAAACTGACCACACACACATATATATACATATATATATATATATATATATATATATATATATATATATATATATATATATATAACAAACGGTATTTAGTTTCAGTTGGACTTTAAACGTTCTATTTATGAATAAGATGGGCTTATAGATTTATAAAACAATGTTATCAAAGAAAACATTTGTCTGAAAATGAATCTAGAGTAAATAAATCCATGTTTATTCCTGCCTTTGGGTTAATGCAAAACAAGATTAAAGAATATTGAATTCAATCAAGAGCAAGAGGACCAAACTTAGTATACACACTGAGGTGTATAGTGCATTTTTTTTTCTTTCTTTTGTGTCAAGATAGACGGTTGTACTTCCCCATGCTGTGATTTGTAATAACAAGATCTGAAACTGTAACTTTACAGTAAAATTTCCATTCTTGCTCATGTGTGCTATTTTCTTATGATGATCAGCATGTTGCATTTTACATGTACATTATGTACAACGTTTATATTCATATTAAACATTGACTCAGATTTTGTAATAGTAACGTCACTGATAATGTCGCTGAATTCGGTGTGAAGAATGTACTGAAGAATACTTTCCACTGTGGTATCTTGAGTCCTGTGTTTCCACAGTTGTCCTTTGGCACTGCGTTTCTTCTGCTAATTTGTAACCAGACTAAAACCTTTTACCTCAGCTCAACTTAACTGAATCATTTGTGTGCATCAAAAAGACTGATGGGAGTGACTTGAAGCGAATATTGTTAAAAGTTTTATAATAAAATGTATTATACCTTTTTGGTTCTTGTAAGGTATTATTGTTGTTTACCTCTTATGTCTCCTGGTATTGCAACGATGACTTTATACTGTCCTCACCACCATATTGCAAATCTACACTGTCAAATCATTAGAACTCATGAGCAGCTGTAGCAGAGGGTACCCTTTGAGTTGACCATAAACGAGTTACGCAAAAACTCTCAAATATAGTTTGAATTCATTCAAGCACAATGCAGATTTTGTGAAGGTTGTTGGCTCTCTGTTAGTGACTTGAATCAGCAAAGATCATGCTGGAAACCTGGAGGCTTCTCACGTCATGAACTGAAACGTGTGTCAGATATTTGCGCTGTGAATGTAGGTCAGAATCAGAAATCCTTTATTCATCCCACAGCGGGGACATTTACATTGTTACAGCAAAAGGGACAGTACGTATATAAGTTTAAAAAAAAGACGAATAAATTCAGAATAAATAAATATAACCGTAGCAGCCAGCAAGTATATCGGCAGTCTTATTGTACATCAGTGTTGTTATAGTATGTATTGTTATGTGGATGGTGGTCACCCCGGACAGTGGTGATTGTACAGTCTGACTGCTGCAGGAACACCTGTGGGTGAAGCAGCCTGTCATCATTCTTCTGTCTCCCACCTCCTCCACAGCGTCCAGAGGGCTTCCCAGGACGGAGCTGGCCTTCTTTACCTGCCTATTCATTCTCTTCCTGTCAGCCACTGAGATGCCACTGCTCCAGCAGACCACTCCATGGAAAATAACTGACGCCACCACAAAGTCAAAAAAGGTTTTCAGAAGTTCCCCCTGCACTCCAAATGACCTCCGTTCCTAAGTGGATAAAGTTTGCTCTGTCCCTTCTTGTACAGAGCAGTACAATTATCTGACCAATCCAGTTTATTGTTCAGGTGAATACCCAGGTCCTTGTAAGATTTTATTATTTTAATGTCCATTCCCTGAATGTTCACTGGCATGGGTGGAGAATGCTGACGCCTCCTGGAGTCCACCACCAGCTCCTTGGTCTTCCCTGCGTTGAGCTGGAGGTGGTTCTTTTGGCACCAGAAAGCAAAGTGCCGAATAAGTTCCCTGTACTCCATGTCATCCCCACCGAGATGAGGTTGACAGTGGCAGAGTCGTCTGTATTTCATAAAGAGGTTTAATGTATTAATTCATTTACTGATTATGATTAACAACATTGTTATTTTGTTTGTTCCTGAACAGTAAATTCTCCAATAGTTTAATCTATGATTAAAACATTGAATATGACAGGGTTCATACAAAGTTTGGAAAATCATTTGAACTGTTCTGTTTTCAAGGTTATGAATATGCTTGAATTTTAATATACTCCTTGAAAAATGCTTGATTTTCAACATAATCTGGTGCGTCGTACTTCTGTGCTGATAATCTGTTTTTTAAATATAAATATAACTCATGTAACTCGATAATTAGTCTGAGCATGCACACACTAGACTTCATCAGGAAGTAATGAGTTGTAAATGTGCATATTTTACGAGACTTGATTCGTTAAAGAGGTATGGATCTGCAGGTGGTGCAGGTAAAACTGAAACATGGGAAACATGATTCTACATCATAGCTGATCTGTCCAAAGGTTCTGGCACGCTCGTTTGTTTAACTGAGTTAAAGTCTGAGCGTCAGAGGTCAGAGGTCCACGGCAGTGTTTGTCCACTGAAGCCTGTGCCGCTTCAGACTCCCTCTGGGATCAATAATTACCAAACACCCTTTTCCATCCGTGCCGTACCATTGGTAGATAGCGAAGGGCAAAGCCAATGAGACAATAAGTTGAAGAGTGATCGCCCTCAAGTCTTCACAAGCACACAGCCTTTATCTCCACAGAGGACCATTTGCAGTGAGGGTGAGCGCTGCCCTCAGCCTCTAGGTCTCTGCTCAAGTGTGTGACAGGATAAACTCAACAGGATGTCTTCTTTAAAGGAGATATGCAGCGGTTTAACCCTGGACCCGTTGCCCCCTAACTGGGGAAGAGACCCCAATGTGCCACATGCGCCTATGCGGACCCCCAACCTTACAGCAGAGGAGGAGCGGGTGAGAAAAATACACAACAGTTTCTGGAAATTTTTAATTTGAATCGTCTTTGTCACTCCTTCATTTGTAAATCAGTTAATTTACAGTTAATTAATGTCATTAGGTACACCTGCTGTAGAAGTCAAAATACCTCCAGTGTATGAAACTATAATGAAGATATTATCATGAAGTAATTTGAATGATCTAATGGAGATTACAGCTCACTGTCATGTCAGACAATTGCTTAACTATAAATGTGGCAGTGGAATAACAGCTAGTATGCCGTGCAGTGTACTTATTGCATCACCATTGTTAGCTCATGAGCTGCCCTGAAAAATTGATTATTCTCTAAGGTCCTGAACTGATTGCCCAAAGTTAGTAGCAAAGGGATAGTGAGAGCTATACTTGTTATATTAGCAGGAGGCTAATAGTGTAAAAGGTCTGATCATCCATCTGATTTTATTGTAGCGTTGATTTAAACTGTACTGCGTGTGTTCACTAAACTACAGTAATCGCTTCCCCCCTCCAGCTGGCGCTGAGAAATGCATTGCGTTATTTCCCCCCCTCCCACCATGCAACACTTGCACCCGAATTTGCTCAAGAGCTGCGGCAGTACGGGCACATCTACATGTACCGCTTCTGCCCCACGCTACGCATGAGGTGAGGCAACCTGATGATGAACGCACAACCTATAGGCAAGGCCAATATCCATATTTATATTAGAGAGTAAAATAAATGTGATAAATATGTATGGGCTTGTACATTGCACCTTCAATCAATATAAATATTTTGAAAATGATCCTTCAATTTTAGTTATTAGATTAGGACAAAATATGTTGAGGCAGAATATTTTACTATTGACCTGTAAACTTTATTATTAAAGAAGACAATAACATTATATGAAAGATGAGTTCGGTAATTGTGTTAACTGAAAATTAAACATTAATAATCACAAATAAAAACAACATTTAGAACAAACCTAGAACACAGATACATGTATTTCTAGATGCAACATAATGACCTGCTGGTATATCTGTCCGCATGTCTTTAATGATGTTCCCTGCTGAATAAGATGCCCTCCTCAGCCTTTTACATTTTCACTTTTATAAATAAAAAGTTTAATTCATTAGCAGTAAAATGCCTAAATTATTCAATGCAACATGTTATGGGGTTTTGCTGCTGCAGCCTTACTGCTCTGGTATGATCAGTAGCTTATGTTGGATTAGCAAACACTGCCAGACTCAACTTGACCTCTGTTGACTTCATGACCTCGGATAAACATCTCAATAGTTTTACCACAAAGTAAAACAACAAGTAAACACACCGTACCTCTCCAAAAATAAATACAAATTCAAAGTGTCATCCTGTTATTCAAACTTGTGGCCACAGTGGTCTTTTAGATGGCATTGTCAGTTTTTTCTTCCTTTCAACCACAACAGTGATGTGAGTTTCCCTCCGTTTCCTCAGAGCGTACCCCATAGACCAGTACCCATGCCGCACACGTCAAGCAGCCTCCATAATGCTGATGATCATGAACAACCTGGACCCAGCAGTCGCTCAGGTGACCCTCCAACTCATCTTGCATTAACGTGGCAACTAAGCTCGCCAAATCTCTGTGTGAAGTCTTCTGTTCACAAAATGTTCACATTTTTCTTTGTCCTTCAGTTCCCCCAGGAGCTCGTCACCTACGGAGGGAATGGGCAGGTGTTTAGTAACTGGGCCCAGGTAAGCCCAGCGTTAGCTTGTGTTCATGTATTTGAGCTGGTAATGATGTCTAAATAGATTAATATTAATGATTTATGTGTTTTTGTTGCGTGTGTGGGTGCAGTTTCGCCTGGTGATGCATTACCTGAGTGAAATGACCGAGCAGCAAACTCTGGTCATGTACAGCGGTCATCCCATGGGCCTGTTCCCCAGCCTGCCTTCTTCACCTCGCGCCATCATCACCAACGGCATGGTAACTGCCCAACACACATCCTGATTTAATAAACGGATTCTTGCATCCGATGTACTAACATACTCAATTCTTTTTTTTCATAACTCAGGTTATTCCAAATTACTCCTCTAAAGAGCATTATGAAAAGATGTTTGCCCTTGGTGTGTCCATGTAAGTTTTTTAAGGTGCTTTTCATATTGTTATTTGGTTTCCCTAATTATTGTTTATGGAAAATGGAAGGAAATGTTGCTTCATTAAGCCTCCTGCGCAGATGCAGATGTCTCGATGTAATCTGTGTTCTTTTCTCTGTGTGTTTTCAGGTACGGTCAGATGACAGCAGGCAGCTACTGCTACATCGGACCCCAAGGGATTGTTCATGGCACTATGGTTTGTCACATGTTTAAAAAAATAATGTTCACACAGCACTCCAGTGTTTCCTCATGCTAAATATTCAAAAACACATTCTTCCACACAAGATTATACTTCATTTTTTTAAACTTTTCTCTAGTCTTTGCTTTTTTGTTGTTGCTTTTTTTATTGTGGAATGCTGGATAGTTTCACCTCTTCATACCAGTAAAAAAAATTGAAACAGTGAGCAGGGGTCACAAGTAGACATTTTGTTGTATTATGTCAAAATATTATTTAATGTCCGCATATATGTAGTAGCTTGTGTTTTCGATCAGTTTCCTTGTGTTTTTCTGTGTAGCTGACTGTGCTGAATGCCGGCCGGAGGTACCTGGGCTCTGATGACTTGAGGGGGCGTGTCTTTGTGACCTCCGGCCTGGGAGGCATGAGTGGAGCTCAGGCTAAAGCTGCCGTCATTTCCGGGTGTGTCGGCGTGATCGCAGAGGTTAGCTGGTATCCTGTCACTTCCCGTCAATGCTCACTACAAGTACAGTATGTCAATGTGATTGTGTGAATTGGATTTATTTGTAGGTGGATGAGGTTCCTCTTAAGAAGAGACATGAGCAGGGCTGGCTGATGGAGGTCACCAGCAGCATGGAGCACTGCATTAAACGCATCAGGTAACAAAAGGAAAAAGTAATATTACTATTACTCTTTCATTTAACTGTTATCAATGGCCATGATATGACAAACATTTAGCGTGTTTGTGTGTTTCTCTGTATGACTGTGAGACGACATATTGTGCGTTCCATCTAGTAAAAGTCCAGACTTACCTGCAGTATTAATTGGTATTAAAAACCCTACCTAGCAGTGATGGAGGACATATTCACACCCTTTACTTAAGTAAAATTAGCAATACCAAACTGCAAAAATTCTCTGTTACAAGTAAAAGTCTTGCATTGAAAAGGTATGTATTGTTAGCAAAATGTACTTAAGGTATCAAAAGTAGAGGTACTCAATGTGGGGGGGAAAATGGCCCCTGTGAATGTTAAAAGAATAGTTGCACATTTTGAGAAATACACTGTTGAAAGCAAATATATATTTCCCAAAATGTCAAATTATTTCTTTAATGTTTATTGTTGCAGTAGGTCAAGATGGTGCTATTTTTCATAACTAATCTCATGTAGATGAATCTACACCACTGTATCATATTTTATAAGCTCATCACATTTTTACTAAGTACACCACTTGAGTAAATATACTTTACACTCCACTCTTGTTACCTGGGAAGTCTGTTGTGTTACATGTTCGGCATGTTAGCGTTGCTCCAAATTCAGGGAAAAGGGCCACAAATCCCACAGAAAAGACGGTATGATGTATCCCACAACAATGATGTATCTCTCTGCTGTGTGATGCTGTAATTTGTATGATTTGTGTCTTTCAGAGAGGCCAAGACCTCCAAGACTCCCCTCAGTCTGGGTTACCATGGTAACATTGTAGACTTGTGGTGAGTGTGAGGTGAAAACTGTCTGCTACCCAGATATGACGACACAGGTCTGCAGCTTATGTGAAAGAGACACCTTTTGGTATATACTCTTGAAATCCTACTCTTCTAACGCTCAAACCAGGGAGAGGCTGCTGTTGGAGTATGAGAGGACTGGGCAGCTCCTGGTGGATTTGGGTTCGGACCAGACCTCCCTTCACAACCCATATAACGGAGGCTACTACCCAGTCCAGCTCAGCTTCCACCAGGCGAATCAGCTCATGTCGACTGATCATAATCGTTTCAGAACCATGGTCCAAGAAAGGTCAAACTAATCACACAGATGGTCTTTTGCTGTGAAATATTTTCTGCAATATATGGCTCTATTAAGCTGAATTAACGTGTGTTACATATGATCACAGCCTCCGGAGACACGTTAAAGCCATCAACAAGCTGTCTGATGCTGGTATGTTCTTCTGGGACTACGGCAACGCATTTCTCCTGGAGGCCCAGAGAGCTGGTCAGTAACTTAACACCCACACAACTTACACTACCCAATATACACATTATATATTCAGAATATATTGTCGTTATCATTAAATCCATGTCAGACTAATTAAAAGGGTTGTGTTTTTTTGTTTTTACAGGAGCAGAGGTAGAAAAGGTTGGTGGAGGAGCAACAGAATTCCGCTACCCTTCTTATGTCCAGCACATTATGGGGTGAGACATTTTCTGAATTATTCAATCTAGCATTGATCCTGTAGCAGAGCTGGAGGAGAAGTTTATAAAAAGATAATAATCATTGATCAGATCTTTTCTTTTGCTATAAATTCTCTGTGATCTTTCTCTCTCTCTCCTTCTGCCTTTGCCACAGGGACATTTTCTCTTTGGGCTTTGGCCCGTTTCGCTGGGTGTGCACATCTGGCAACCCCCAAGATCTCGCTGTATCCGATGATATTGCTGCTACTGTCCTGGAGCAAATTAGTGCCAATGTGACTGATCGCATCAAACAGCAGTACAATGACAACATCCGCTGGATCAGAGAGGCTGGAAAACACAAAATGGTCAGTAACTTTCTTAGCAACCAACGCCTGCATTTGCCCTCTCTTATTAATCTGCAATAAGCTGATTTTCTCTGTGTATTCACTTTGTTTAGGTTGTGGGATCCCAAGCCAGAATCCTCTACTCTGACCAGAGAGGAAGAGTCCGCATTGCTTTGGCTATCAACCAGGCTGTCGCTGACGGAAGAGTTTCAGTAAGGAGATAAATTGTCTGCTAAGAAGATTCTTTTGTTTCCTGCGGTCGGCAGGATATCAAGTTTTCACTGGAGTCTCAACAGTGTCTCTTGTTTTTTCTGTTGCTCAGGCTCCCGTGGTTATCAGCAGAGACCATCATGACGTTAGTGGCACAGACAGCCCCTTCAGAGAAACCTCTAATGTGTATGATGGATCTGCCTTCTGTGCAGGTGTGTGGTATGTTCACTACAGCAGCACACAACTTCTAACTTTCTAAGTTAGATCTGCAGTTTAATGTGGCAATTTGTCTATTTTAGACTGACAAAAACAAACAGGTCCTGATTTTTACTGCATCACCAGACAACAACAACGTTTTATTGACTGTGATACATGACCTCAGGCAAGTTTTAAGTTTTTACATCATACTGATACAGTGATGACTACCTGAAAGGTAAGAACTCCTTAACAATTGTAGCGTCAAACTAACAACATACAGTATGATGAGCACTTGCTGCTTGGTTTAGAGGTTTTCTTCTCTCTGTAGGAAACCAGTGGCTCAGATGGTACGCGGGACAAATACACCGTGACATTCATCATGTGTTGTCAGTTTCATGCTTTGTTCTGTGGACAATAATGTAATTTAACTTGACGTGCGAGTGGAGACATTGCGACAGATGATCAAACATAAGGGCGCAGCACTATAGCCCACGCAGAATCGATTCCAAGTTTCATAAAAATACAGGAGCTGTGATTGAGGTTTTCTTTGCCCACAAATTCATAACCTCCCTCCTTTCTCACAGCTTTCCGGTCTCTCTTCATTCATATAAACCAATAATACTGCAGGAGTAATTTCAAAAAGTCAAAGTGGCAGCTCACAATGTCTCCCCCTTACAGACATGGCTGTCCAGAACTTTGTCGGTGATGCGTTCAGGGGTGCCACATGGGTCGCCCTGCACAACGGTGGCGGTGTTGGCTGGTAAGGCTGGCTGGTCATCCAGTAAATACTAATCTGTGTGAATGGTTATCGTGATTCATCAAAGCCATGTATTTCATTAAGACTTATCTGTCACCAAATCAGTGTGTGTTACTTTATCTGTTGTCTTCAGGGGCGAGGTAATGAATGGAGGGTTTGGTTTGCTACTGGACGGCACAGAGGAGGCTGCAAAGCGTGCCAGTCTGATGCTCAATTGGGACGTCTCCAATGGGGTGAGAGTGTAGAGAGAAGAGCAGCGTGATAGATGCCAGCTTCACTTACTGTTTACAGTGTGCTGAGATTGCAGGCGACTGCTTGCTGGCTGGCTCTGATCTGTTTCTGTGCGCTGCAGGTGGCTCGTCGCTGCTGGTCGGGAAACTCCAACGCCTATGAGACCATCCAGCGCACCATGGAGGAGAACAGGCAGCTGCGTGTTACCATGCCCTTTCCTGTACAGGATGAGCGCGTGCTGGACCATGCCCTGCAGGGCTAGCCAGCACTTTAGCATAGATTAACAAGCTTAGCATAGTTAACCTGCAGCTGTAATCACTGTTGGTATTACACACTGCAGACCTTTAGAAATCACCCACAGAGGCAACCTGCAAAACATTTAGTCAGAACTACTTAATGAATCAGTGGCAATGTTGTTATATAAGTTGTTTGCCACTATTACCCAAAGCGTAGGCTACGATTTTGTGCTAGGCTTTTTTAGTGATTTAATCTGCATAAATATATTTTTTATTTCTTTGTGCTGAAAATTAAACTACACGTCTGTATAAATAATTAAATCCCATATGAGTCATTTGTATGTCTATAGCGTCATTTAAAATGTCAATGACCGGTTTGGTTTTTTTTTTATATTGTGGAAAAAGGAAAATGTAGATCTACACAACAAGAGTAAAAAGAAGCTGGCAAAGATTGATAGGTCTTCTTATGGGATTCCAAAGCCAAGTTTTAGTCACAGCTGACAGATCACACATAGTCCCAAAATGCAAATGTTTTAATGAAATACATAAAATACAAATGCTGTGGGTTCATAAACATATCAGTAGTGCTGGAAGAAAAAAGAAGCACACAGATAACCCCAGTGCCACGCTGTTAATGTTACATTTCAATGATTCCTTGGCACTCTTTGTGCCATGGTGCTATGAAAGATCTCTGACACTCCCAACCTCTCAACGCCATCTTGATTGTTTAGTTAATGGCTTTGACATTCTACATATACAGCAGGTCACAGATTACCTCCTGTCTGTGTGGCTCAGCATTAATATGGGCAGGATGAAATGTGGTGAGGGTACTACACTCCCACAGCTGGAGAGATTCCACAAAAAACTGTATTAAGGGGACGCAACACTATTCTTTTAGGGTGTCCAGTTTCCATCCCTGCGCCCCTGGACTTGAACCATGTATTTTTAACATTAATTTCTGGTCACAGCTTTTGGTTTTTGGCTCTCGCCGCTGGTACCCTGCCGTGCGTCTTTACGCGTGGTTGTTCCTTTAAGAAAAATGAAATTGAGCCGCTCCGCGCTGACGTAAGGGAATTGGAGAGGTTTGTGTCCCCGCAGGAAGAGGCAGATAACCGTGATGATGACCAGGCAGGGGTACCAGATTTCTTTAGCATTTTCTTTCCTCTCAGTCATTTAGTTGTTGTTTTTTACTCTCTCTGCACATACATCCAGTGATCAGGTGGAGTCTTTTCAAGTTCTCCATGCCAACATAACGGTGCTATTTCAGACCTCCGCCCTTTTCTGTACTCTAAGGAGCTTTTATAGATTGCATACCTCGTTTTGCTCGTGCAGTTTTTCAAAGTGGGTCGAGATGTTCTGTCGGGAAGTACGAAAGTCCTCTGGACGTACACGGATGAATTAGGATGACACCGGACATTTTTACCGGATTTACTCTGCATCACTTTTGGCTTTTACAGAAAAATAAAACATGCATCATAACCAGGAGGAGCAGTCGGTAAATCCAATTACTGCGCAGCACGGTGACTCCCACAGTCTGGGGAGCAGCTTGGGCATCGGCCTCACTGACCTCCAGCCACCTGCCTACTCCAAACTGGAGTTCAGGAGAAATTCAGTGACAGATGACTATAAAATCACAGCCCAGGTTCTCGGCCTGGGAATTAATGGCAAAGTGCTGGAATGTTATTGCAAGAAAACGGGAGAGAAGTGTGCACTCAAGGTGTGTGTTTGTCTGCTTCTTTATCCTGTGTGATCTAAACAGTCCTCTGGAGAATGCTGTCATTGCAGAGAAAGAGAGCTTCCATCAATTATTAATTTCTTCTCTGTGATCCCCACTGTTTAATGGTGCCTTGTGCTGGAAATCTGTCCAGAATGTAGATATTTTTTTGTGAAGCTTTCTGGTGTAGTGTGGATTTTATGTGACGCAGATGAAATATCAATTCAACCAGGGATGCATGTGGCAGTAATCTGAAAGCCAATTTACTGAGCTGCCCTGACGGTGGACATGTCTGTCAGACAGTGATGTGCTGTCTGGGCTATTTTGACACAGTTTGCACGATTGTTGTGTGGACAATAAGCTGCTCTGTTTATACTTAACATCACAATATGTGCCTCTGAAATTTAACAAAAGTAAAAACTTAATTTTTTCACTCATCTACTCAATATCAAGTATTCAGCTCATTAAATGTTTACTGACATTTTTAAGAGCCAACTTGGGAAACATGGGAGAAATTCAGAGCTGGCAAGTCAATAACCAGCTGGCTGTGGGGTTACAGCAAAGCCTTAAGAAAATGCAAACAGGAAGAGAGGCCCCATGAGTGCCTCCACATGTTTTCTTTGGGATGTCTTTGCGGGTAAGCCACAACCGAAAAAGTACGAAGAAATGTGAAGCTCTAACTGTGTATAACCTTGTGTGCTGTTGTGATTTGTGCATTGCAGGTTTTGGAGGAAAGTCACACCATGTATAAACATTCCTAACTGAGCCTTTTCCTGCTTTGTGATGTCCACAAGGATTTGGGCTGAGGTCTGCATGTCTGGGAAAATAGGATATCCTCTCCTCTCCTGTGTGCAATACCACAGCACTGTCTTTAAAGAGAAAGCTTTTAGTATTCACTCTTAACGTTCTCCCCAGAAACGACCGCTTAGCAAACAGCTGCAGATTAATGGTTTGAATAGTGGCCACTGATAGCGCAGTTAACAGCGAGTGTCTTCACAGCAGGGCTTGTGTGTGTGTCTCTGTGTGTGCTTATTGATTTCTTGACAAAAATGCCAAACTAATGTTTTTTTTAAAAAATCAATTAAGTGCATCTGCCTTGGAGACAGTGACTGGCTGAGACAAATATGAAACAGAAGCATTTCACTGATGTGTGTTTTTGTGACGTGGAGCAGATCCTGTATGATACTCCTAAAGCCAGACGGGAGGTTGAGCTGCACTGGCGAGTGTCCGGAGGTCCCCACATCGTCCAAATACTCAGCCTGTACGAGAACATGCACCAGGGGAAGAAATGCCTCCTCATCATAATGGAGTGGTGAGCATCTCCAGCACTGTGTTATATTTATTGTCTGCTCATACTAGGCCTTTAAGGGAAAATCAATAGTAAAACTGATTTGTGTTTTTTTTTTCTTCTATAGCCTAATGTAGTACGGCTTTGTGTTTATTAATCAGTCGTTAAGCTGAACAGCAGAGACAATGGTCGCCCGCACAAACAAATAAAAGAAAGAAATACACTGTAGAGGTGCATCTGTAGACAGCTAAAATCCCTGACTAATGAGCAGGGGTCAAGAGGAACACATGTAGTGTTTTCATGAAAGACTCAAGATAAACTAATGTAAACTATTTAGCTCATCATGAAAGGGTAGAAGTCTTCAGGTTTTCAAGTAAAAACATGTAGAAAAAAGGAGGAAAAGAAAACCAAATATAAATGTATCGTGTCTTAACATTAAATGCCATTTTGTTTATAGACATTTAATGTATGTTAGAACCTAATTAAGTAGAAATAACGATAATGCTAATGATGCTATCAAACACACATCTGCATACCTATTGTTTCAGTTTCTGTTTGCAGCTCAGAAATCCTGATTGTTCTTTGTTTCCCAAGTCTTCTTACACACCGCAGCTTGTGCTTTTAAATAATATATTGGGTTAACTATGAAGTCTTTTTCTTGGTTTGTTAAAATGACATCCTCCTGAAAGTCCCAAAGAACATGTTAAACAATATATGACCTCTTTTTTATACATATTTAAATCTTGTTCTTTTTTAAATCTGCATACTATTTTTGATATTTTATATTCTTTGGGTAGCAATAATAAATACGCCTCTTTTGGGGCATTTACCCCCACCAGTAGTTTCCATTTTTATTCTGTCTTTTTTTTAAATGTAACTTTTAATTAAACTTAGTCACAAACAAAGTGACAGCAAAAGTTAAACAGAGACAGTGCAGAGCACCAGAGGGACAACATGTTAGTAGTGTTGTTGTAGTGTTTGTTTGGTTCAGAATTCACTTGATGGGGTTCATTTGCATCTTTGACCACATGTTGATGCGGCCTGAGTGACTGGATGCCTTAGTATCCCCATCGTGTTTTGGGCTGTGGTCACACCTGCATTTAGCACCGTCCACATATTTTAATTAGTTATATATAACACGGCCTTTGACAGAAGGCAGTTTTATTGTGATATGGGAACACTCTCTGATGCACAGCTACACCACAAGCTGCATGCTGACATACAGGATATGTGATGTCTCGAACAAAAACAAACTTTGAGCCCATGGAATCAAGAATCACCTGGTAATACCATCATCTCATTTACATATTTTGGGTGGATTTTCCCTTTAATTCGTGCTTACCGCGTGAGTCATCGGAGCCTGCCGTGGCTCAGAAGACTGGACCCATCTGAGCAGTAAATAGTGAGGCACAATGACTGGCTTTGTCGTCAAACCGTGATTGCAGGGGAGAACTGTGTTTTTGTGTTTGCCAAGAGTCCCCTCGCTGCCCCAGATCTGATCTCTTTGTTAATCCTGTCTCAGTATGGAGGGAGGGGAGCTGTTCAGTCGCATTCAGGCCAGAGGGGATCAGGCTTTCACAGAGAGAGGTGGGCTAGAGTTCACATTAAGCAGTTTAAATTCATGGGTTTCTATTTTGTGTCCCGTACATGTTACATCTGTGTCATTTCTGTCCATCAGAGGCCTCAGAGATCATGCACGACATCGGCACGGCCATAGAGTACCTCCACCACATGGACATTGCTCATAGAGATGTAAAGGTACTGCTGCTGTCAAAGTAATCCTTCACAGAGATTGAATGAAAGAATTGCTGGCTCATAATTGTTTTTTTTCCTCTCCTTCTCATGGAAACATTACAGCCTGAAAACCTGCTCTACACCACCAAGGAGAGTAACGCAACACTAAAACTGACTGACTTTGGTTTTGCTAAGGAGACGACACTGCACAACTCGCTCCAAACTCCCTGTTACACTCCATATTATGTTGGTAAGTGTTTGCTGTCACGTGAGCAGGTCCACCGCATTTGTGCTATTATTATAAATGTGCTATTACAGACAAAGCTTTTGTAAATGTTTGCTGTACTTCACTCTCGTGTTGTCCATGTGCGTCTGCATATTGACCTGCTTTTGTGCTAGTGTGTCTTTCATTGTCCACATCATTGTGTTGTTGTTTTTTTCTTGTATCTATTTGTCCATTTAGCCCCAGAAGTGCTTGGACCAGAGAAATATGACAAATCCTGTGACATGTGGTCTCTGGGCGTAATCATGTACATTCTGTGAGTATAATATGCACCTGCAACGGATTCAACTTAATGAAACATTTATGGCTATTCTGGTATACTGTATGTTCATGTTCAACTCTGTGTTTTGGTTAAAGAAGACAACAAAGTTAATAAAATAGTTAATAGATTAAAATTGTTTCTTTTTCTCTTCCTTTGTGTTTCTAGTCTGTGTGGGTTTCCTCCATTTTACTCAAACACAGGTCAGGCCATCTCTCCAGGCATGAAGCAGAGGATCAGGTTGGGCCAATATGAGTTCCCCAACCCTGAGTGGGCAGACGTTTCTGAGGAAGGTCAGACTTTGGACATACAATTCATTAATTATAAGATAAAGATGTCAAAACTGTATCTGGGTTTGGCAAATTTCCATTCCACCAAGTCCTTACTTTGTATGAAAACCAGCAGAGGAAGTTATGAATAAATATGGCGTGTTACAAATAATATTCACAATAGAAATGTATTTTCCAACTGCAGTTCCCCTCAGCTGAACAGTTTTAGTAACTTTCAGCTCTTTGTTTTGAAAAAAACAGCTAAAGAGCCACATATTTTTCTCAGGAATAGGTATACACCAAAAATGGAGTTGCTTACCTTTTATTCATCAGGTAGCCAGAAACACAACTCTGAATGAATGATCATGTTACTGTGTATCTGGAGCAACTGTCTCCTAAAACGTTCACCATAAGAACTTAAAAGTGGAAAATATGTCAGTGTTGTGTTCACTTCTTTATTCCAACCGACCCAATCACGTTTAAACATTTCTGAACAACCTGCACACTGTCTCCAGTTAACACAAAACAGACAACATCATTATAGATCAATATTGCACTAAAGGCGTATTGGGTTACATGCTTGATGTTGTTTAAATGTGTTTTATTTATGTCCTCTGTAGCCAAACAGCTCATCATTCAGTTACTGAAGACCGACCCCAATGAGAGGATGACCATTGGACAGTTCGTGAATCATCCCTGGATAAGTGTAAGTTATCACTTTGTCAGCTCTGTGCCTGTAGACTTGTATGTTGTTCCACCTTTTATCCATTAGATGTTTTTTGATGAATTTTTTTTATTCTGCAGCAGTCGATGGTGGTCCCTCCAACACCCCTCCACACCTCTCGTGTTTTGACAGAGGACAAGGAGCTGTGGGACGATGTGAAGGTGAGACCCTCTCTGTCTAGATGTGTTTATTTTCAGAATATGACCACAAGGTGGCAGTAAAGCACCATATTTACAACACGAAACGTTTCTGTCTGCCCACAGGAGGAAATGACCAGCGCCCTGGCCACCATGCGTGTTGACTACGACCAGGTGAAGATCAAAGCCCTGGACATGTCCAACAACCCTCTGCTCAATAAGAGGCGGAAGCGGTCCATGCCTGAAGGGGCCGACACAGGAGGAGATGGAGGAGTGGTGTGTAATAGTCAAAGAGAAGTTACATTTTCTGAGGAGCAAGGGACAATGATTATTTGACCAAAGTAGTATAAAACTATGAAAACAAGAATGGGCAATATTTTCACATCTACATGTCACTTGTTGTATTTTACTCACATTTTCTCCTTCTTTGTATCACTGTACTCAAAATTCTAAAGATTGTCAAATATTTTGATTGTTACTACTCTAACATTTAAAATAAATGTTTGTTTTTTATGTTTTACAACTGTGTTCTTCCTTTTTTGTACAGGAAACATAATTTTAAACAGCTTGTTTGACAATGAAAGAATTATAAAACCTCTGTTATTTTTGCTGTCAGGTGAAAATCAGAGAGCAAGCTGAATGCAGAGATCGTGTGGCAGAGTGAGTGAGAAATTGGTTGTTCTTGGTTCTGCTGTAATCAAAGAAAGTGGAAGTTATAAAATATATTTATTAGGCAAGATTACTTCCAACTGACATCCTCTAGGGGACTTTTATGACAGATAATTATGTGGGTATTATAACGTGTACAATCAAAGGAAATTTCAACAATGAGACTTCAAGGTGATGAAGTCACTCGCACAATGTGATGCATCAATCGTACCAGACGTTTCTGCTCACTTGAAATGATTTCTTCTGAGAGCCTCTGCTGGATGCTGGTAATTTATTGAGTTTTTGGCAATGAACGTGCGAACCCAACACCCACTGTTCATTTTTAATGTGCACAGAATAACAACAGGTGTAGCCAGAGGGAGAAGTAACTTTTATGATAAGTCCATAAAAATACTTTTTTATGGACTTATCATAGGACGTTCTCAATTAAAGTAAAAGTACCTCAAAACTGTACTTCTTTTCCACCGTTTACTTACTTGTGCCATCGACAGTAAACAGTTGTTCAGTTAGGGATGGAGAGCCACAGTGCACACTAAGTGAAATAAATTTGCATGATTACGAGCCTTGCTGGAAATTCTGTTATTCAAACCAGTTTCAGTAAAGGTCAGGACAGCATGTGGGTTCAGTGGATGCATTTAGAAGGAATGAAAGGACGAGGTAGTGACAGTGGTGGTGAGTCGAGTGTGAAAACAAGGGTTTTGTGATGGCGTCAAGTATGATTCCTGCTTGTCATGTAATGAGTGATCTTCTGACCATCCGGGAGAAAGGTGTCCTCTACTCTCTGCTCAAACCTCAGTGTAAGGTCAGTTCACCACTATCACTTCAAATTAATATCCGTAAAATACAACTTAACAGTAATTTACCTCAGGCTTTTCTGTATGTCTGAGACTGGTATATACATGTTTTAGCCATAAATTAACATTTTAAGAGTTACTGGGACTTGAAATAATAACAACACTGACAAAAAGTGTATTATGAAGGTAAAATATATATACTTCTGTAATCTGTTAAGTTAAACACGTCGATGATATTAATGTAGTTTTGTTTTAATCCACAATTTCTTCCATAATCAAATCCCAGAAGATTGAATCGCAATCTTTTGCAACCAGTAACTTCAATTCTTTCTTTATTTCCTGGGGTTTGTTTTCATGTTATCAGTAACATCTATCAGAGAAGGCCTGGTGGATGAATGGGCTTTCTGTGAGGGCTGTTTTGTTTACAGATAGTATCTACTGCTGGCATTGCCTGCATGGCACTACCACATCATGTGGTGCTGTACAATAATAATCTTTTTACATGTGACACTTCTGATAGCATTTTAAAACAGAAGTAGATAATGAAGTAAATCAAAAGAAAAAAAGAAAAACAGAAAGGGGAAATATAAAAGAGAGGTCAAACGTAATCATTGCAATGTCAGTACATAACTGCAAGTCTGCAAAACAGTAAGATGGGTTCATTTTGGAATGTAAAAAGCATTGTAGATTCATCCAGCCTTAGGACTTCAGACTGTGATTTCCTAAGTTATTTCAGGTCAGATAAAGAAATCTGCATCAGAAGCAGCTGTTGTCTTTGATAAAGGTCGGGGGTGAACCAGAAAGCTTGACTTTCAAGGACGACAGAGAATTACAAAAATGTTTGAACAAAATCTTCATGAAATTACTCCTAAATGAAAAAAGAGATTGCAGTTGGTTTTAAAAACATTTATATAAGAGTGTGTCATCAACGTAACAGTGAATGGGTGAACAGCCCTGGGCATTGATATAATGAAGTGGTTTGATCTCCTAAAGCTCACACAAGATAAAAAAGAAGTTAAATGGATCATTTCTCAGCATCTTCAGCCTCTAAAAAGAGGTCACAGTCTCTCTGAGGAGCGGCCTCTGCTACGTAATGCTCGGAAACTAAACCAGAATGTCTCAAAGGTTCTCTGAGTCAGAAAGAATATCACATATCTCATACATTAAAAGGCAGTTTGATGTTGGGCTTGAGTAAATTTTCTTAAGATTGAGATTAAAAGGAAAATGGCAAGAATGTAATCACAGTGCTGATTGTATAAATTCACAATGAAAAGAGTAGTTCATATTGTTATGCTTTATTATTTAGCTACTGATTAGACGCTCCTGATCAGTCTTCTTAATACATATGAACAAGTTTGAATATGTCATGATTTGCATGACTACCGGTGTATTTCAGCTCATCAAAACTACAGTAGCACAGGTTCTAGTGGCAAAGGAGATCCAGGGTAAGCCTCCGGGCTGGAGTTGTTTGGGTTGTGGCGCGTTGTGTCTCATGGAGGATGAGTCCATGGACTCCTGCTTCCTGCGTCTCTACTGTGTCAAGGTAAGAGGAACTGGTCACGTCCACTAACACACCACTTCCCTCAACGAAGACACATTTTAGCTTCATTCTATGTGTTCGAGTACAGTTGCCCCCTTTCCTTTCTTCCTTTCCTTTAAGCCTTTCCCCATCTTTCCTTGAACAGCGTGCACAGTTACTGTGGGAGCAGGAGCTGTACATCCCATTCAAGTACACTGCAACTCATACGTACTTCCACACCTTCTCCGCAGATGTGAGTGACCCTGTTTTAAAGTATCAGTGCAAGCAAGATGCTCATCAGAGTATTAATGTATCGTGTTGGTTTACGGTGGATTTACTGTGTTTGCACAGGACCACCAGGCTGGCCTCAACTTTGCAAATGAGACAGAGGCAGAGGAATTTCATCTTGCCGTGGAAGCTGTGCAAAAAAACCAAGGTTAGAGTGACTTCAACACTCAAATATGCGTTTCCTCTCTTCACACAAAAGCAGAGGTCTCTGTTAATTCTCATTAGTTTCTTGTTTCCTCTCATTTAACTTCTTCTGTTTTGCAGAAAAGATAACCAGGATGATTGAAATAGCAAATGTTGAAAAAGAGGATGGCTCAACAAGTAACCCACCTGATTCAAGGTGACAGAAATCTTACAACTATATATATATATTTATTAGGAGAAGAGAGCAGAGGATTAAACAGATGCTTTACGTTTTCTTTCTGTTCTTGTAGAATTAAGCCACTTGACCATTCGGACGAGGAGCAACATTTCCCCATGGATGCTCCATCCCCGACAGTTACAGGCCAAGCATCTCAGACATTGCCGAGATCCGCAGGGGCATCCCGTTCCCTTGGACTGAAGAAAGGGCCTTCGCCACCGGTTCCCATCAAATACAGCACCCCCTGCAAGCGGACTCCACGGGGCACTGACGACCAGAGTCAGATAGGCCCTTGGGTTCCTCCTCCTCCTCCTCCTCCTCCTCCACCTACTGCTCCAGTTGTCCCAGAGAGATTAAGAAAGAGTGAAAGTTTCAAACATGTAAGAGGGGCATGGGTGCATGGGTCCATTTGAATCTAAAATGTGTGGACTAAATGATCTCAATTTTACTTTGCTGTGTAAGGGGAGTTCCTCGACAGCTGAAGACAGAGGTGAACTTATCCTGGCTGCATTGAGAGCAGTCAGACAGAAGCAGCTGCTCCAGAAAACCAGTGCAGATGGGAGTCAAATGGAGCCGGACCCTGACAGTGACCTGCACCTTTAATGAAACTTTGGTTTTATCTGTGCTGTGTATGATGCCCACATAAAAAAATTATGACACATATAAGATGTTGCTTTTTGTATCTGATTCTCACACAAGGCCATGGCATGCTATTATGATGGGCCCTAGTGCATACTAGTTACACACACACCATTATATATATACTGAACAAAAATATAAACTCAACACTTTGTTTTTGCTCCAATTTTACATGAGCTGAACTCAAAGAGCTAAAACTTTTTCTATGTAAACAAAAGGCCTATTTCTTTCAAAACAATCAACGACCTGATCAACTCTATGCGAAGATGTGTTGCACTGCTTGAGGCAAATGGTGGTCACTGGTTTTGTGAACCCAGACCCCCCCAATACAGTAAAACTGTACATTTTAGAGTGGCCTTTTATTGTGGCCAGCCTAAGGCACCACCTGTGCAATAATCATGCTGTCTAATCACCGTCTTGATATGCCACACCCGTGAGGTGGATGGATTATCTCGGCAAAGGAGGAGAAGTTCTCACTAACACGAATTTGGACAATTTTGTGAACAATATTTGAAAGAAATAGACCTTTTGAATGCATAGAAGAAGTTTAGCTCTTTGAGTTCAGCTCATGTAAAATTGGAGCAAAAACAAAAGTGTTGAGTTTATATTTTTGTTCAGTGTGTGTTGTAAAATGAAGCCTAGAGCATGTTGAGACATGATGACCCTAAGCTCGACTTGCAGATGTACTATTCAGCTTGTCTTCAGGCGCCAAAACTAGCTACAATAAATCCTATCTATCATCTTTAATCCCACATCAAATGAAGACTGAACAGCATCAACATACATATTACCCTGCGATCATCAATGCATAGCTGTATGTGACAAAAACACCAAAGAAAATAAGAATGTATTAATTTAATCTTTTTTGTAATAGTTTATGTAGAATAAGCACATATTTGTGTTATAGATGGCTACTGACTATTGAAAATGAGAATCATGATATAGATGGGTTTGCCTTTATGAGGGTATATATAGCAAATGGCAGCAGAAAGTTTTCGATGCGAGTCCTTTGATAAGTTCAGGCATAGTTCCGCTAGTTTCCTCCTCGCCATGGACCCCCTCGGGCCCCAACGCACCCGCACCACCCGCACAGTCTATACCTACGCCCCTGGTGCACGTTTGACTGATTGTGATTCATACACAAACAAGTTTAAAACTTCTTTAGCACGTATGGAAGTACACGAGCACAGCTAAATAATAACAAGCGGAGGTGCGTGTGCGTGCGCGCGCGCTCGCATGGACGCGACAGTGCGCGCGCCTCTCCATCAGCGCTCACTCGCTTCATTCATTGCTGCCTGTGCTGCTGGAGGAACTCGCAGTCCTCGCCGCGCCGGGAACAAGAGGCTTTAAAACGGGACCATGAGGGGCTCCTGCCACCCAAGAAGCACGCGGGACAGGGCAGGTAGGGCGCAAACTCCAGCCGAGTGCTCACTTTTCTTCTTCTTCTATATATTTTTGGCACTCTTTGTCAGTCTACATTGTGTACGGCGGGCGCTACATGCTTGCGATACAGCTGGGCTAGCGAGCGGATGAACAACAACAAGTCCGTGTCACGTAGGCATGCTTCAGAGCCGACGGGGCTTTCTAGCGAGGACACGCGGGGCAGACTGCGGCACACAGCAGTGAGATGAGGGGCAGACTTTGTATTTAGGGTTTCATGCAGCAAAGAAATAGTTGAAATCATCATCCTATCTGCTCCTAAACCTGCAGCTGCTGGTTAGTTAGCCAGGAAGCTAGCTCGTGGTCTGACAGTTATGAGAGTGACAACCAGATGTAAACATTAGCTGTGTGTTTGGAAAAAGGTTTGCAAACCTCACGTCACTTATTGTTATGTTGTGTCAAGGAACCCCAGACAGATGTGTCTTAGGTTATAACTTTAAAACTGTCTGAGATCTCAAGAATGTTTGAGAAATTTCTAGAGTAAGTCACTACTGGGACTGCTCAGAGTACACAAAGGTAAAGGTTAGGTTTGTCTGCTTCATTCTTTCACAACAAGAGATTTCAGTGTTAATTTGGGTCCAAAAACCCTGGTGCTGTCTTGTGTGAGAGATATCTGAATGTTGCTCTAAACAATCTGAACTTGTGTTTACTTTTGCATGCTGTCAAACCCACACTACTATATCTGTCCTGTTGTTGAGGTTCCCGGGTGAATGCTTAACATTTTACAAAGGATTATGTGCACATGAATGGCATCTGAACCAATGCTAATACTATGGCCTATATAACCCTGTGGCTCAGTTATTATAAGACTAGCCTATTATGTAATATTAATTGTTGGTCATGTAGGGGGGCCAGGGAAAATGACGTTACTGTGCTGTCATGTTTACAAAAGCCATGCAGAGAGGACAAACTCTTAACAATGTCTTTGACAGACTTCATGTTGGCATCAGTCGTTGATGCATCATAAGGTGAGGGATTGGCTGCAGCTTCATGCACGAATATGGTCTCAGTGGTTAAGTGTCTGCGGCCCGAGCTGTTGTGGCAGATGCATGAGGGATGAACAAAGCTCAGGCTGTGCTCGCGAGTAGGCGATGTGCTCTGCTGTCTGTCTGTCTGCCTGCCAACTCGCAGAGAGGTGGGGCTGAGCAGAAAACAGGAAAAACGTGTTAGAAAGTGGCATATTTGTCTGAGGAGGCTGGGCTGTTTTTAAGAACAATACAAACAGCTGCTTTGTATTTTAGCTGTTCGGTGTGGTGATATTGAGCTGCCCCTGCTGTTAACAGTATTGTAAATATGCAAAAGACACTGGTTGTGAATGCATCGAGTTAGCTTCCTCTCAAGCGTGCCCACATAGCCCAAATGTCTTCATACCTGCAGACAAAGAGAAATATGCTTCAGTGGGGACAGTAGACCAAACAGATTTTTCCCCAGCTTTCTATTATGCTCAATAATCCTTTATTTTTTCTGTTTTACCTCCATCAGATCCTTACTAAGAATAATCACTCCCTCTCATCCTTGTTCAGCTACTCGCTTGCTCACTCGCTCTCTGCAGCTCCCCCCTCCCTCCCTGTGTCTGCTCTCTATCTAGGGGAAAGTTCACCCGCTCACTGAATCTCATTATAGGCTTCAGGCAGAGCTGTAGTCTACGTGTGTGTGTGTGTGTGTGTGTGTGTGTAATGCCTATGCAATAGTCGTAGGGCTGCTCAGTGCGCTGATCTAGCTGATGTTTTGCATCTGGAGGCATTTAAATTCAGGATTGTTGGTGTTATTTTTGTATGATTGCAAGCAAATGTAGTAACATTCCTGTACAATGGAGACCTCAATCTGTTATGTTTAGGCTCAGATGAAACCGGCCTCCTCTCACATCCTGTGTGCCGTGTAACACAATAGGAACCAACTGACCGTCTCTGAATTATGATACGATCCAAATCAGTGCAGACGAAATGAATTATATATTTGATAATCGAGTGATTGTCGAGCCGAAATAATCTGTGTGCAGTTTTTTCATTCTGGAGGTTTGTTGATTTTCTTTGTTTATATGACTGTAAAATGAATATATTTGGGTTTCAGACTGTTAAAACCAAGAATTTTATGTTGTCACGTTGGGCCTTTGGCAAATTGTGATCAGCATTTTACACGACATTCTGACACTTCATCAATTTAAAGAGTCGTTGAAAGAATAAAAGAATACGTTCAATGATATTTTAGACAATATGCAAAATGCACGGAAGCATTGTCATCTTGAAAAAGGTCTTCTTCCTCAAAATGTTGGACTTGTTGCCCGACAAAAAAAATCTGAAAAATCACAAGTTCAGTCAAGTTTCAAAACCTTGTAGAAGGAACTACACAACTACACCCTAATGCAAATATCAATCATACTCAATGTAATTGTCTAAATCACTATTAGATTGTAGACTCAACATTGTGTTTTGTACACAACGTAACATTTCTTAATGGATACAGCAATGCAGCTATTAGGCCCGTTGATGTAAACTCAGTTAATACAGGATCTAGACAAGACAGCGTAAACACTTAATGCAAAGTTTAACCCTGCATCAACTTGCTGAGAATCAAACTTATAAAACACTGCCACTGGTCATATTATAAATAGAAATAATTGTTACCAGCATTTGAGGGCAGAGAAAAAGTGGTCGCAAGCTGCAACAGCAGGGAAATAACTAAAGGTTGAATTTTGACACTCAGCCTACTATGACAAAGTGTTTGTAGTGTTGTGTGCAGTGGTTATGTAAGTTACTTCACAAAATGGAAAAGTCCTCGTATGTGGAGTAAAATTCTTTAACACAAGTCATTTCCAGTCATTCAATCAGCATGGCACAGATGCATATTTATGTGGACCAACCATGGTCGCAGCTAAAAATGGGTTGACATCTCTCCCTTTCCATCCGTAAACAGAAATGCTGTTTATTTAATGAATATGATATTAATGGAGAACCAGACATGGAAGAAATCTTGAGACCAGAGAGGATTTAAAAGCTAAAGCTATAATGTCATCAAGACATATCGTTTACGAACTCAAAGGCACTGTGCTGTTCTCAAGTGTGTAGAAAGTTAAGAAAGTGTGTTTGTGTGTGTGTGTGGGGGGGGGGGGGTATATCTAGTAGCTCTGAGGTGGAGTGTTTTGCTGATGAGATTAGTCCTGCTGACATGCTCGACAGTCCCTGACAGCAGTGACCTCTGACCTCTAGATGTGTTTACTGTCACAGGAGATGCTGAACTGTAAACACAACATTTCACTGAATTTCGAATGTGTGGTCTCTTTAACGTGAGTACACAGGGCCACCTGGTGTTACAACTTTGAAAGCACATGACGTCTCATCAGGAGGAGAACAAACAAAGATCCCCAGAGTGCAGGTTGCCAGTTTCGCTACAAGTCAGGATGTTAAATGTTAATGTGGCATGTTAAAGTCATTCCTTGAAAGTGGAACTTGAACCAGTGGTATAAAGATAGTTGCTGATGATGAGTGCTGTGCAAGGCTGCTGAACTGAACTCCTTTTTTTCTTGTCTCATGCAGGACTTTTCTGTGGTTGGCATTTTTCTCATGACGAGTTCTTCTATTGTTTTCATTGTACAGATGTTAATCACATATTTTGGAGAAAAAAATGAATTAAAACTAAGGCATTTATGCTATATCTACGAAGATATCATGATATCAGATGAATAGTTTTTCAAACATTTGTTGATTCAAGTCTCTCAACTAAAATAAGATCTGCAGCTTTTCTGTGTTTTTATATCATTGCAAATGGAATATCTTTTGGATTTTGGACAGTTGGTCACCGTCAACTAACTACTTTTTTCTACAAAATGTCAGAAAATAGTGAATTGAAATAGAAAGTGTCCAACCAGAAACCAAGGTGAATGTCTTGAAATAGCTTGTTTTGTCTGACAAACAGTCCAACACCCCAAACATATTTAATTCACTTCTTAATAATACAGACCAACCAATTAATCAATAATCAAAAGAATGATATATGGAATAATTGATGATTAAAATTTTTTTTTATTTCCAACCTTAAATATATTAGGTCAAATAAAAAATCAATTTAACTGTTTGTGTGTGAGAGAGAATGTATTAATAATAATTTAGGGGACAGGACATCCTGGTGTGTGTGTGTGTGTGTGTGTGAGAGAGATTTAAGTTGTTGATGCCACAAGAACACTGTGTGATCCGGAGTCTGAGGGGCCCGTGACTGGGTCGTGTAAAACATGAAGCTAGCCTACTGTAGATTTCGGGATGGTGTTTATCTGAGCTCCCAGCAATCAGCACGACCTCCGTATCCCCGACAGGCCTCTCCGATTGGCTGCTGATCCTCTCGTGTCGTTTCTGATTGGTTCAGTTCTCGGCTGCATTCAGTGCCCATGTGTGCTGCATGTGAACAGCTGAACGCTTGTTTTTCTGCTTCCCACATCTCTTGCTCCCTCCTCGCGTCATTACGGTAACATTTAGAAAGGTGTTTTCGTAGAGAGAGTGTTTCTTTGAATGGCTGGAAATATTTATGAAGTGGATTCGAGGAATTGTGTTTGTTGCATATACACCACAGAGATTAAATAAAATATGAAGCATCAGAAAACTAACCAAAAGAAAACAACACTATTGAAACAAAACAAAAACAACCCCCCATTCCCGGACATGTATCTTTCTGGGACTGAAGGTTCGTTTATTTATATAAAGGTTGACCGAAGAAATGTTCTGCTATTCTTTATTTGTGACATTTCTGCCTCTATTTTGGATTAAATAATTTTACCATTTTAATTATATCCCCAAGCTGTGAAAAAGCTAGTAAGTAGACCTTGAGTTAGGTGTATTTAGTCAAACATTATTCTTCTGTGTCTTTCGATAAAATACGTCATAACTACAAGTGCTTTAATGTGCTGATAATTTTGTGTGTGATAAATACCTCGGATAAAGCTGTACCGTGAAATTATTAAATATTTAATTCTACTAATCGAGGGAATTGGCAGGTGAACCAACACGGTTGAAATGCTGGTTAAGCGAAGTTACATCCTCCACCTCAACTCTTTGTTTTGCTCCCTCGCGCGTTCCTGCGCGCTGTCTCCAGTCGTTACGGTAACGAGAAACCGCTGTTTCTCAGCTGATGTGTGACACGCACGCCCCGCAGCCTGCCGAATCAGACTGCCGGGGACAGAGCCCACCGCCTCACATTCCCACTTGGGAGGGTAACACCACTGATTCCCACATCCAAGATGTTAGACAACGACGAGTTCAGGCTGGAGACTTCCCCGCGGGAGCTCACCCAGAACCCACTGAGGAAGATCTGGATGCCGTGCAAAAACGGGCACATCGCTCAGAGACGGGGTAAGATGCAGCTGACCGGCAAGTGCCGCAAAGGATGTGACTGGGAGGTGATGTCGGCGCTAACGTTCTTGTTTTTTGGTGGAATATTTTATATTAGGCGTGTTTTCCTGAGCCCAGCATGTTTTCGAGCACATAGTCTGCCCGGCTGGTTGAGATGTTGCGCACTAATAAAGTGCTGAATATCCTTGCCTTTTTGTGCTTGGCAACGTTGCATCATGCTCGACTTATCTGGCTCACTTTACCCCCAAATATTACATCGGGGGGGGGGGATAATTGCAAGCTCGCTGAAATGAATTTGTCCGCAGATGCACACACGACTCGAATGCCTCAATATACAGACGAGCACAGCGGACAGCTAACACGTCTGATGGTGTTAGCGCTTCAGTCTGGAGGACGCGAGAGAGAGAGCAGCTGGGGGGTTCTTTTATTGTTTTTAGCCAGTTCTCTCCGCAGGTCGGCTCATTGTTTTTTCGCTGAGTCGAGCTCTGCCTTCTTCGGAGCGGTTTCTTCTTTTTAAAACAGTCTGCGGCTCGTCCAGTCCTGCAGCTGCCACCACAACACTTGACCTTCTTCAATGAGATCTCTCACAATCACGCTGTGTCTAGTCTACAATCCTCCCCGCAAGGGTGTCTTTAGACATCAGTGCAACATGTAACATGGATATGTTTGTGTTTTTTGTTTGGCACTTTGAGCCAGTGCTTTTCAACTAGTGTATAAAAAAAAATGACAGTATTAATAAAAAAGAAAGAAACGTATTCGCAATAAAAAGGAAATTAGGTGAAATAATTTGCTGCTGCAGAATCTAAAATGCTCTGCTTCTTTTGTATGACATTCCTGAAAATTGAGTAAAAATGAGAAAAAAAGAAAATACAGATAACAGAATGTAATTTACTTTATAAAATATCTTCAACTTTCAGAGATACAGCTTCGAATTTGTTGCTGAATTACAGTGAAGTCTGAATTGTAGTTTCTAGTTGGTCTTAACAGCAGATCAAACCTGTACTCCTGCTGTCCAAACTGTACATGCTCACCTCACCCTGTTGGTCTCGTGCCCCGACAGGACATAAATCCAAAGTGCTGATCAGACATTTCAGCGCCTGGAGAAGAACGTAGCTTGTGTTTTCAGCTTTTCCTGTGTTGTAGTGTGCTCCCTGACGGGTGTTTTTTGTGTCGCTGTCACAGCGAGTGAGTGACTTCAAGACTAATTCAACTCTTGCTGAATGGAACAATGTTGACAAGCCATGCTCAGCAAATTAAATGTGTGAGAAGTGAGTTAAATCCATTAAAAGTCAGTGTTTTGTCTCTCTCGCTCTCTCTCTCTCTCTCTCCAGTGTAACAATGACAATATTGACAAAGTGTCGGGTTATAATGATATTCAAACAATAAGGATAATAAAAATTAAAAAAGGTACTATTTATAAAAATCTGAAAAGAAGCAAAAAACGTAAATACATATACGTGAGACTGTGGAAGCGTGTGCGTTGATGTTAGTGTAGTTGTTGTGTGTGTTTATGATGATGATGATGTGTGTGTGTGTGTGTGTGTTGGTGTAGCAAAGACAATATTACCAAAGGCAAAGGCAGTCACATATTGTCCTTCTAATACAAGCTGTTCGGGATTAACCAATTAAATGTCAAAGTATTTTGATATTAATACTATTTTCTCTCTCTCTCTCTCGCTCTCTCGCTCTCGCTCTCTCTCGCTCTCTCGCTCTCTCTCTCTCTCGCTCTCTCTCTCTCTCTCTCTCTCTCAGTATGTATGACAAACTGCCCGACCCTCATTGTGACTGTAGGACTTCCAGCCCGAGGGAAGACTTACATTTCCAAGAAGCTCACGCGCTACTTAAACTGGATTGGTGTGCCAACAAAAGGTACCAGATACACACCCACTCAAACGCACTATTTTTTTATTTTTTATTTTTTTAAATACAACATTTTCATGTAACAGAGTTCAATGTGGGCCAGTACCGGAGGGGGTGTCTGAAGATCTACAAGTCCTTCGAGTTCTTCCGTCCAGATAATGAAGAGGGCTTGAAGATCAGACGGTGAGTCTACACTTCACTAGCTGTCAGCCTGTGTCATGACTCCACCTGGAGACTCCACCCACCAATAACGACTCCCTTCAAGTAGAAATGAGGAGCTCGTCGTTGAAATCAGCTGCTGAGACGATCAGTTGGAGTGAAAACCTGCAGACTTGTGGCTCTCTACGGCAAATGGTTGATGTACACCTCTATCTGTGCTGTATCTTACACTCGTTTTGATATAAACTACTTATTTGGAAATGAAAACACAAGTGAACATTAATGATATTGGCCACATTGTCTGTTTGTTTTGTAATTAATTATCCTTAATTCTGGTTTTAATGTGATGGGTCATTTTCTATCAGTCTTCTTTTTGGGATGTCTCCATCTTTAAAAATAAAATTAAAAAACCTCTATTATCCTTATTCGTGGTACTATATTTTAAGTAAACCATTATTAATTCAAGGTTGTCTCTTGGTTCCACACATGATGTGATACATTTCTACAACACACACAGTCAAAAGATAGGGTTGGTGTTTTCACAGTGTGTAGCCGAGATATGAATCTTTGCAGGACACTGACTCTGTGTCTGCTGTCCTTCCGCAGTCAGTGTGCGATGGCAGCTCTTAATGATGTCCTGCAGTACCTGAGTGTTGAAGGAGGACAGGTGGCGGTGAGTCCTTGATGCTGTCCCTAAGTCCTCCACGGCAAATGATCATATCAGTACCAACAGTTCTGCATCAGGGCTGCATAAGGAGTGTTTTTTTCCCTGCTGTTTCAGGTCTTTGATGCCACAAACACAACAAGAGAAAGAAGAGAGATCATCGTCAAGTTCGCCGAGCAAAACGGGTTCAAGGTATGTTGACCAAGGCAGGGTTTTATACAATTCAACCAGTCACCTTGACTTGATGACCTCTGAGTTTACTGTATTGTCTTTTGTCAATCCAGGTGTTTTTTGTGGAGTCTGTGTGTGAGGATCCAGATGTTATTGCTCAAAATATAGTGGTAAGCTTTGCCTCTTTTTATTCTATCCTGTAAAAGTAATTACAATAAGCAAACAATGTATACGTTTTGGAGAAGATGGTTGACATAGATGATGGCCATGTCAGAATTAAGGTGTAGACCAAAACTTTCAAGCTCTGGTTCCGATTTAAACAGCGTCAGACAGCTAATTTCCTCTTTTCTCTGCTCACATCCTCTCTCTGTGTTTCCTCTCTTTGCAGCAAGTTAAGCTGGGCAGCCCAGACTACATACACTGCAACACAGAGAAGGCCATAGAGGACTTCATGGAGAGGATCAAGTGTTACGAGTCCTCCTACCAGCCCCTGGATGAGGCTCTGGACAGGTGAGGATACACAAAGCAGACTCGGTATCAGATCAAACTGCCTCCTCAGGATCGCAGATGGTTGACCTTCTTGACTCTCTTGCTTCAGGGATCTGTCCTACATAAAGATCATGGATGTGGGCCGCCGTTACCTGGTGAACCGTGTCCTGGACCACATCCAAAGCCGAATCGTCTACTACCTGATGAACATTCACATCACACCGCGCTCCATCTACCTGTGTCGCCACGGTGAGAGCGACCTCAACATCAAGGGGCGGATCGGAGGAGACTCTGGCTTGTCCGCCAGAGGAAAAGAGGTTTGTGTTTGTATAACGAGAGCACGAGGCACGTGTGAGTTTAAATCTAGTCTGGAACATGCATGTGGCTTTTGGGGAGAAATTGTTGCCATTTAATAGATTTAAAGTTTTTTTTTTTAACGGTCTCTTACCTTCTAGTTTGCCAAAAGTCTGAGGAAATTCATCCAGGACCAGAACATCAAAGATCTTAAAGTGTGGACCAGCCAGATGAAGAGAACGATCCAGACTGCGGAGTGCCTGGGAGTGCCGTACGAACAGTGGAAGTCTCTCAACGAAATAGATGCCGTATGTCTCTCCGTGTATTCATGAAAATTAAAACAACAGCATTTTAAAGCTAATTGTGAAGCTAAACACACCTTCTCCCCTCTTTCATAAAAGGGTGTGTGTGAGGAGATGATGTACGAGGAGATCCAGGAGCATTACCCTCTGGAGTTCGCACTGAGAGACCAAGACAAGTACCGCTACCGCTACCCTAAAGGAGAGGTGAGAGTGTGATGCTGCCAAATGTCTCGTTATTATTATTGTTATTATTTAGTTTTAAAGGTCAATGGATTTGTTTCTGACGGGTCTGTGGTTCTCCCTCAGTCTTATGAAGACCTGGTGCAGCGACTGGAGCCTGTGATGATGGAGTTGGAGCGACAGGAGAATGTTCTGGTCGTTTGTCACCAGGCCGTCATGCGCTGTCTTCTCGCATATTTCCTGGACAAGACTGCAGGTATGGAGGACCTTAAGTCCTTCATTCTTCATCCTCCATGCATTTTCGGATTGTTTGCCGATTTTCTGAAACACATCGGGCTAGTTCTTTCTTTGGCTGAATTGCAACACATTGAAAAGCATTTTGCCCCATTTGCTGTATTGAAAATGCGCTGTACACCTTAAATAACCCTGAAACTTAGATGTTTTACAACTTTACTTCCTGTCTCTGCCTCCACAGATGAGTTGCCTTATCTTAAGTGCCCTTTGCACACTGTGTTGAAGTTGACCCCCATGGCTTACGGTGAGTTCTGTCATATACTAGGCTTATATTGACACATGATATTGACTATTATTATTGTTCCACATTAAAAGGTATAATTTATAAAAGTTCCACATTGAAATGCCAAGAAACTATTAGATCTATGTTACATATTTTAAGTTGTGTACTTGCATGATCCCAAATGATTCCAACAATGTTTAAGCCCAGTGAAATCTGTAATTTAGTCTGTTAACACGGGATATGTCAGAGAGTGAGGAAGGAAGGAATACAATGCCACAGAATTATGCTCAGTAACAGTAATAAGCAAATCTTTTTCATTAATTGCATGCCATTTCCTTATTTATTGATATATCATTTAATATCAGTCTAGCTTACTTGGATATACTACTGTGACAAATGGCTTACACCAGCCACCAAGTTACAACAACGTTCAACACGCTCAGAACGTTATAGTACGACAGTTCTCAGTTCTCTCCACTTCTTCTGACTATTACTGATCTTTGTTTTATTTGCTCTTTACTCAGGCTGTAAAGTGGAGTCTATCTATTTGGGAGTGGACTCTGTGAACACGCACAGAGACAGACCAGAGGTAGGTGTCCCAGGCAGCACACAGAAATGCCTCTCAGCAGACGACGTAGCCAACTTGAATCCACCTCAAGGGTGATTCACCCCGACTGCGCTTTCCATCCGACTCAGCTGTGCTCGGGTCTCAATCGGGAGGACGTCTTTGGATAGTTTTTGGATGTCTTCCATCGCATTTAGTCTGCATCTCCCTCCTGAAGCGGGCTAAGCAGCCAGTGCTGATGCACACTTCTTATTTCACAGAGAATGTAAATCAGTTCAGTCTCCGTCCACCGGTGATCCCTGACAGCAACCAAGATGACTGTGATATATACTTAGCATTGACATTCCTACCTCCAGCTATCATTTAAACTTTTCTCTCATCATGCTGGGTTTTTTCTCACACTGCAACTTCCAAAAACATTAATTTGACAACACAAAGTACAGAAACAAGCTGCAAATACAGAAAACACAACCAAGTTCAGAAACAGAACTCAATGGAAATTAGTTAAGCTGTTTCCTTCACTTAATAGAAATAAACTTTGATTCTGAGTATTTGGTTGCGTTTTTCTCATTTTGCAGCATTGTTGTTTTCGTAAATGCTGCACACGTGTTGCCAAGTGTGAAGATGTTTTCTCCATTTGCTTGTGTTTCGACTGTTTGCATGTGCTTTCTTAAGGTGCAGTGTGTTGAGCTTTCAGGGCCAACGTATTACGTCTCTGTAGAAACTACATAACTGGAATCCAGTTTCAGAACAAATCACTCAGCTGTGTGTGTGTGTGTGTGTGTGTGTGTGTGTGTGTGTGTGTGTGTGTGTGTGTGTGTGTGTGTGTGTGTGTGTGTGTGTGTGTG
>JAVQJL010030030.1:0-43133 GCA_036024295.1 Nannoperca obscura | reverse complement strand
ATATATATATATATATCCATATATCTCAGTGCAGACTTACATGGAGAATTTGACCAAAACAGATTTCAAGGCTGATTCTGTCACCAATATTTCGGGATTGAATCTGCTTATAAATTATTACTAAATGCCAATATTCAACCTTAGACCTTTTCAACATTTTTCAAACTTTTCTAAAAAGAAAAACAGAAAACTCAAACTGTTACTTGGATGAAATGGGAGAAACTTGTGAAATTAGAATCAGTTCATCACTCGTGAAGTTATGTCTGTCTATAGTCGAGTCCTACAAACCTAGTTTTCCTAAAACAAGTGAAACAAATGTGCCAGTGCAGTAAGAAATATAACATTTCAAATAGAAATCACAGTGTTTCAAGAGTTGATACGAGTGTCTGCAACTTGAAGCAAGAAAGAAAACTGAACTTGATTTTAGAAAACAATTTAAACAATTTGAACAAGATGGCAGATTTGTTTTTTTCATCGTTTCAAGCTAATGAAAATGTAAAGACGGACCTACAGGCAAAAACAAGCTTCTATCTGCTCTGCAAATGAAAGGCTGGTCCAACATCATGGGAGTGAGTCTGAAAACAAACCACAGCCTCTGTGAGATGGAAAACAGTTGATTCATATTAAAACACTCAGGATTAAAGCTGAAATGATCATTCAGTTAATTGATTGGTTGATTGACAGATAACGAGTCAGCTGTTTAAATGGTGAATTCACCGTTTAAGTCATTTTTCATGCAAAACTGAGGGTTTGCTGCATTTCTTTGTGTTTCTTGATCGTGAGAGAAAATGTGACTGTTGATCTGCAGAAAAGGCGGTTTAACGACCTCAGCTTGGGCTTCAGGAAAACGTGATGGGCATTTTTTGTTTATATTCTGATATTTTACAGATTTAACGATTAATGGATCATGGAAATAATCGTTGTTGTTCACGGTGGAATGAAAGAAATCCTTCTCACAAAGCGTAACATCAGAGAAAAGACATGCAGAACACCATCTGAGTGTGGGGTCAGCATCACAGGGGGCTGCTGCTATACAGATACATGTATTCCTGTGTGTGTGTGTGAGTGCTCCCCCCCCCCCGGCTCTGCTGTTGGAGGTGCGTCGCTTTAAGCATTCAAACTCCAGAATGTGCGTCTCACTTCTAGCAACGAGGCACATTGCTGCAATGCAATAAGGGAAAACAACACTTTTAATAATTCAGGCCCTGAGACCGTGGGGGGGAGGGGGGGGGGGGTGGAGGAGGGGGATGGGTGGAGGGAAGACGTCTTAAAGTACCGCAGAATGGCTCATTTAGCTCCTGCTACGCATTATTAAAGTTGTATTGAACCCCCTCCCCCCCGGGTCTTTCCCAAAGTTTTTTTTTTTTCATTTTCCTTTCCTCTTTCCCCAAAAGCCTGCGAGGTAACCAATAACAGCCGGCAACATTTATAAACGACAGAGTATCCTGCACCTTAGAGGAGGAGGTAAATAATGGTGGAGCTCTTAATCTCTCTTTCTCCCTGTCCTCCCCGCTCACTAGTCCTCCGGTCCGAAATTTGTCAGTGCTTTATCCTGTTTGAACCGAAATAACAGCCCTGGTGTCCAGATTATTTTCTGCCTGAGCTGAACCCACGATGCATAAAGAATGTGGGGAATGAACCTTGTGTGGAATCAAATTGAGTAATAAAATGGTGTTCGCTGGGGCACTGATGGACGCGTGATGTTACCGTTAAGGACGTGTTCAAAGGTGCTGTGAATTGCCTCTGAGGCTGATGGCAGTTTCCACAGCAAAGAGCCTGAATATGAATTTAAAAAAACACACAGGCGGAAAAGAAAAATGGGAACAAGCTCAAATGCAGATGGGCTTTTTTTGTTTTTTGTTATTCCGGGAAAACAACAAGATAATTAGGTCAATCTGACCCGCGACGGACGAATTTAACTCCTTAACGTCCAGTTTTAGCTCCAAACAAGTAGCTTCAAGGTTGGAAAAATGGTCTTAATCCACACGGTTGATGTCTGACAGCATCATATAAACAGTATTCTGTATCATCTTGTTTCAGCTCCTAATTGAAGCTTTATGATGTTTACACTGAGTGAAATGTTCGAGCCCAAGACTCATCTGTTTTTATGGCTGCATCATTCCATCAAATGGAAATATTCAGGATGTCTTGTGCATCGTTTTATACATGTTTCTTATAAAAAAAGAAATCTGCCTGACATATTTTTTATCTTTGGGAACTTTGGGACCTCGACTGCAATTTGAAATAAATCAAGTTTCGTGGTTTTGAGCAATCTTTGGCTGCACAGCGTGAGTTTGTTATGACATCCAGTGGATTTTTTTTTGTTTTAAATCTGCTGGGTTTTTTTTGCCAAATTAGATGTTTTTACTTTAAGGCACGCATGACGCTGTATAGGCTGAGAACAACTAAAAACCCCCGTTTGTTAAACCCCTTCAAATCGTCACACATGCAGGAGCGGTCGACCTCCGAACAAGGCTGTTTCTCTTTGTGAAAACTTGACATTTCAGAGATACCGTGCAAGGTTTTCAGCCGCCAGCAACAAATTATAGTTATTATAATTTATGATTACTGCTTACATTGCACAATACAATGAAGAAAAAAAAAGTAGAAGCCTATTAAAATGTCCACTTAGGATATATACACCATAAACTGCTGCAGAGATCTTAAATCAAAGTCCAGCATGCTGTGAGAGACGCCGAGACAGACGACAGGAGGTCAGCAGAGAGGGGAAGACAGTGAGTGTCACATGTGTTATGATTGGCTGATATATTGGCCTTTTATGACAAAATCAGTGCGGTCGAGTCGGTGTTGTTCACCTCTGAAATGATGGATATGAAACAGTCTGCCTACATATTCATTGTGCTACATGACGTTAGTTGTCTATAGGAAGCCTCACACTCGAATTGATTCGGATGCGACACGTCGATCAGACTCCAGACGAATGACAGTAATCAAAGGAGAACTATGGAGCAACGGCCAGGAGACGGTTAGCTTAGCATATTGACTGGAAACAAGAGGAAGCACCTAGCTTCGCTCTGCCCAGCAGCACCTCGTTTGTTTGATCCGACCTCGTGTTTCCAGTCTTTGTCCTCGTAATTATGGATTCCTTCATGCCATGAACGTGGCATTAATGTTGGGACTTTGTACACTTTGTGCACTGGGTTTACTGTTGTTTGTTGCTAGCTGAGCTTGCTAGCTACTACAGAACAATTAGAAACATCCTCCCTCCAGATTCATTGGCAAACACGCTCAGGAAACCTGTGGTGGCTAAAACAGAAGACAACAATTAATTAATCAATAAAGCTTACATGTTATATGCTATATGGATCAAATGTGATGCCGAAACCATACTGTGATACGTTAAAGAGGATAATATTGAGTTGTTGTCCAGCCCTGTGTTATACTTTCACCACCTTGTCTTCTTTAATGGTCTAAAAGCTGTTTTAAGATATTTTTTCACCCTGACAGGAACAGTTAGCAGCACACACTTTTTTTTATACTCGCAAAATCCACCAGGCTTCTGTCTCAGCAGGTTCAAGTATCCCTCCGCACCTTCAGGAACAGAGTTTGATGAGAGGCCTCGTACATCAAAGCAACACCGGTGCAGCATCCGTCCAGCCCGGACGTCAGACAAAGCAGTCAGCCAGCTGCTTCTCCTCCCGCCGAGTGTCAGACTCTGACGCTCTTCCTGCTTCTGCCATCTAAGCTGACTAAACACAGACCCTGTTTTCTTCAAAGCTATGCAAATTAGCCACGTTGCTAAGTGGATTCCTCTTTTTCTTCTTCTTGCGGAGCCGCAGGGCCGATTAGGGCCCATTTCTAGCTACAGAATGTATACACACCTACATTCAGTAGAGAGCATCACTCCCCACGGGGGATGCTCTGTGCTTTTCCCTTTCTCATAACACAAGCCTGCTTTAATAGATCCGTTGTTGAATTTAAAGTGAAAATAATGTACATTTCGCTGCTATAACTAAATTACAAAAAGGGCTGAAAACAGAGGGAAGTGGGAGGAAGCTAATAAAGAACAGCACACAGCACAGACACACAGCAGCAGTGATCTTTAACCTCGATAAACACGGTGGTGCTTTGATTGTATTACTTGCACTTTCTGGCCAAAAGTGTGTGGACGGCCCAGTTTTTCCTGCTTTGCTGCAGGTCTCTTAGTTCCAATGAAGGACACGTTTAATGCAACAAAATACAAACTCAGGGTTGAGACCTCCTTAAATAAAATAACAGAATAATATAATATAATTTCTATTATTCCATCATCAGACTTTAATCGTTCAAAGAATGCATGTTAAATTAAAAACAGTCCCATTTGCAATATCGTCCCTCAAAAAGACAAAGTGTCTCTGTCATGGTCTTCTTTATCTAATGTTGCATTTCCTAGTTTCTTTGATTTGCAATGATGATTGCAGGGTAAAATGCATGTTGATGTCTCTGTTTGACTAGATGATATACAGGTGCAGTGTGTGTGTGTGTGTGCTTCATAACTAGTAACTAGCGTACACTATCTAACTTACGCCGCCGTGTTGACAAGTACACGTTTCCTGTTTCCAGGTGACACGTGCACACAGCCCGGCCCGTAAAGACGTGTTCTCAGGTCTAAACCCGTCCCTCTTCTTTTCTTCCCTTCACTTGACACTCTGTTTCTTTAAGAAGTGGCCCCTCGTTCACTTTAATCACTCTTCATTAGTGCGCAGGCCTGCTGGCGTACGGTGGCGAGTTTAATAAGTCATTGGCACCGTTGGCTGGCCCGGGCTGCAGGGGCTGCAGGGACTGCAGGGCTGTGGGGGCAGTGGGGGAACTGGAAGCAGTGCTGTGACCCCTCCAGTTTCTAACGAGAAGCAGCGGAGATGAAGGTGAAGGAGGACGACAGGGGAGGGGTGATGTTGGACTCATCACCATCATTACAATAATTATCATTATTATTGGGGTAAGGAAAGTGTGTTGTTGCTGTCGTACTAAAAACAGAAACCCTATTTTGCAACAGTCATTTCCATTCCCTCTTATCATTATCTCTTCATTATCATTATCGCCATTACGATCGGTCACGCCATTATTATCCTAATTGTTCTCAGCATCATCGCAAGATACCGCAGCTAATGACAACCTCAAGATGTGGAGGGGAGCGTTTTTGTTGTTGCTTTTTTAATGCAGAAATAAATAATGCAAATACAAAACGACCAATGAGAAATGCCTGAACTGCCCATCTGGCTGGAAATGTTCTGAAGAAACAAACGAGGGGATAGAAACCAAAAGCTGTTTTGATGTCTCAGTCTGGATGTGCGTTGGCAACAAGCGAGGGCCTCGGGATTCCATCAGACTATTGATTGTTACCAACGCTCCAGTCCTGCTTTACCACCCTTATAAACAATCCCTCTGTCAAGCACACTATAGGGCAACAAATGATTTTATTTCATAGATTTTTGGATTTGACTGTTGAATTATTCATTGATGTTCTACCCTCGGTGTGTGTGTGTGTGTGTGTGTGTGTGTGTGTGTGAGTGGGTGTTGAAAAAGGAAAAGACAAAGACAGTTAAAAATGTATCATACACAAGCCTGTGTACATGAACGGTTTCTCTTTTTGGGGGTTTTTCCACTAACCTACATCAGCCCTGCTTTGTCAACATCAGCTGCGAGAGAGCTCCCAGGGGCCGACAGATCTCCTGTAATCTGCCAGACCTCCCCTCCGTGTCCGGCGCTCTTGTTTTCCTGTATCCTTCTCTAAGTGTTATTGAGTCTGCAAACGCTGAAAATTTGTGATCAATTTGGATCCAGTCCAGCAGCCGTGAAACCACAGTGAGGCTGATTATTTGTTTTTTTTACTGGTGTTGTTGAATTACAGGCTTTAGTGCCACACACTCTTAGCCCAGATGTTCGGGATAATGTGACAGTAAAACTACTAAGAAAGATGGTTACAGACGGTAAAAATTTCACAGTTTATATTTTGTGATGTTTTCAGTTTAGTAAGGTGTTTAACTGTGAAGGTCAATTGCTGCTCCCTGATGTGTGTGTGTGTGTGTGTGTGTGTGGTTTGGTGTCCTTGGTTAGCGGCTGATGACGTCTGTATGTTTAAGGTCTCTGGGGGCCACAGGTGGATCGTATTAGTAATCCTGCACTGGTAAAATACTGGGCAGCAGCAGCAGCTCATACTGGTGGAAGCTGAGTGAGGTCTATAAAATATCAAAGCAGATCGATCAGTCTGACCTCGTAGCATATCAACGCTCAGCAGCCGGGCAGCGTTAAACCCGGTCAGGAGAGGGAATCTCTTGACACTTGACAACAACAGGACTCCGTCTTTTGCTGCTTCTCCTCTTCCAATAAAAATACATAACAATGCGGCTTGTTTTTGCATGCAACAGCACCAGCTTGAGCCGCGCTGAAATTAACTTTAATGCCATTCTCTCTTGTCTGAGAGACAGAGGCTGAATAATGGAGCAGCGGTAGCTCACTTCCTGAAAAATCGCCAAAATCACAGGGGGATGATGATTGTTGCATCGCGCCTGGCATTTCTGTTGTATCCAGTATCGGACCAAGGCGCTCTCAATTGCACCCTGGGGGCTGGAGCTTGCTAACTGAAGAGAAACCAGGTCAACTGATAGGGGAATTGTGTTGTTATCTTTATATGTGCACGCTGCAGATACAGTGGCACTGCTCTCGCTTAGCAGCTCGCAACATTTTACAAAGCAATCAGAGGCTGTTATCGACACATGGGTAGCAGGGCTAGACTACAGTAATCCACTTCATGTTTACTAATGAATCGCCATTTAGGGGACGCAGCTCAATCCTGCATCAGGCTGAGGGCGGGGCCAACACTTGGGTGAATTCACATCCGAGGGAGGAAGCTGCAAGCATGAGGGTCGAGCGGCAGCCTCCCGGGCTTGACATCCCATCATGAGGGGGGCCGCTGGCTGGGCGGCTTGCTGGCGATGCAGAGTCTGTTTGTTGTGCATCCATCAACCCCGGTGTCCTGCCCAGGAGCCGATCGATAGCCAACACAAAAGCTCATTGATGACAGACAGCTCTTGACAAACATATAGCATTTTTTCTGTCTAGTGTAGCAATAATCTCCAAGGTCACTGAGAGGCATTCAGCAGCGGCCGGGACGCGAGGAGCTCATACCAAGTCGTCGCTGTCTTTTCACGAAGGGGGAACAAAAAGGTCCGGTGCATTTTAAGTCGGCGCTGAAAGCTCCTGGCACATTGTTAGGCAGCTGTGCACAAGGAGAATGAAAGCACACGCACTTGACAAGTGGCGAAGCTGCGGTGACATGTCGCTGACTGACAGCAGACCCCCCCAAGGACACATAAGTAACCCGATACTAAATGATGTAATGGAGGGTGGAATTAGTGGCTAGTCTTGGTCAGCATGAGCTCAAATAAAGATCCTAGTTAATATTTTAGGACATATGAGAAATGTTAACGTTCTGTTTCCCTCTTGCAAAAAGTTAGTTTGTGTGACAGCTGAGGAGATGGACAGCCACAGATACACACACACACACACACACTCAGACTACAGGTGTGTTAGGGCACAAACTTGGAGTTATAATAGGAGGGCCAGGCTCCCCCCCCCAGGCCATCCTGCCAGCTGGCCGGACTGAGTGTGAGTGATGCCCGAGTGAGGCAGCCCCATTAGGGAAGTGCTGGTGGTGAGTGCAGGATAGCTCAGGTAATTAAAGCCAAACCAAAGCAGGCAGGCGAGGCGGGGGCACCCAGATTTATGTGGCTGAGTAATGCACATACTGAAGTCAGCTCGCCATCCGAAAGGCCTCCCTCACTTACAAACAGTCTCAGGAGGCATTAGCTTCCTCACCACTCTGATGCAGCCTATTACTCTCCATCTTGTTCTCCGTGTAACGGTTTTGTTGTGGATCCACTCTGCGACTCTATCAGATAAAACATCCACATCTTTTGACGATTAAGTCTAAATTTAGATTTTCACACGCGTCTGATGTTATTAGCCAACCGCCTTCTGATGAAAACCCATCCACAATGGGACGTTTGGCTCGAATAATGGATACGGAACAAGCATTGTGTACAACCTTTGGTGCATCAGGGGCTGCTTCTGTCTCCACCGCGATGTACTTGTGGACGGGCCAGCGTAGCTGGGAACCATTGTTTCATAAAAAGTCCTTTCTTTGCAGTTTTGAAAGAATTGTTGTTCAACAATAAGTGATAAAGTGCCGACACTACTGCTGAGTGTTAGGATGCTCTGCTTTATGTAGTTCTATGTGTAGTAACCATTTAGTAATGCAGAGACGACTATGAAGTGCTGAGTGCAAAGGAAGTTGCCTCGTTTCATTTGATCAAAATGATAAAATACATTCATATAAAGTGTTTTTTTGTCAATATTACCAAGATATCCTTATGTATAACAATAACAAGAGAAATGTTATATTACCTGAGCAGACACAGTATGTTTCAGTTTTCTTGTTCTGTGTCACTGCGTAAAAATAACTTTCCAAAGTAACAGTCTTACAGACCCAAACACACACAGATTCAAACACAAACCTGTTAAAGATGTGAATATGCTTAACCTTCTCATATGCTTTCTGAGTAAAACCTGCATTACTGTTTACTGATTAGACACACCAGCGGACGCTCGTCCTCGTCCCCGGCGTGAACTTTCACCTTTCATATTTCAGGGGACTCTGCTCTGAATTTTAGAAAAAAAAGAAATTGAAGTTGAGCTCGTTTAAGTGCAGCTGTAATTTTAGCCACACATTGTCACATTCTCCTGACACCCATTAACATGATGTTGAACATTTGAAGGAAATGATAACAGCATGTCTGAGTGGTAGATACCGTTCTGAAGTCAACACTGTCAAGAAACTGTCAGAATAAAACCTCAAAGCTGAAGCTCTCAGAGGAAACCGACCACACTCGGCGTTGAGGTTTTTGGTCGATCACACCTGTCAGCCTGTACCTCAGTTGCTTATATGGGTCCTTGTTAGCTGACTGATGATGTGAATAGTTCTGGACTACCTGCGGCTGTGGATGGGCTTATTTCTGACCATGACTTAACCCAGTCTCGCTGATCAGATATGGTGGAGAATGGATCAGCTCAGACGCTCAAACAGAGAGCTGAGATCAGCGGTGACTGGGTGGCTGTAATGTAGCATACAGTAAATCCAACCTCCTGTCAGATCACATTTCATTCCCATCTCCACAGATGGAAAGATAGCCGCAGACACACAGACGTATCAGATGGACAATGCTTAGATTGTCAAACAGAAAAACAGATCAGCGGGAGAGAATGAGAGACGGGCGGCCGAGTCCTCTGGAGGGAGAGCCAATGAGAAAAAAAGCCAGATGGCCAGACAAGCATAGAGTAAATCATGGAAAGCTCCTCAATGCCGGCGCAGTATGGAGGATGGCAGCGCGGGGTGGGAAGAGTTAGCCGCAGTGTGCACCAGCTAGCATTATCAATGCTGACAGGCAGACAACCCGTTTATAGGGAAAGGAAAAAAAGCATCAAGGAAATCCTGCTCTTGTCTATCCCCAATTGAATTACTGCCTTGATCCAAAGATGGGAGGGGTGAGGTGGGTGAGGGGGTGTGCAGGATAATATTCTTTGACGAGATGGTCCGCTCCCAAATGCCCACAGAAAATGTATATCCGTACAGTGCGTCCCTCAGGGCTCGCATCTCACAACTTTGCCCATCTATTTTTATTTGTTCCCCGTGCTTCTAGTTAATGCAGCGCTGCAGCCCACAGAATGGAGAGAGGGGAGGTGAGGGGGGGAGGAAGAAAGAGGGAGGGTGCAACGAGATGCACTGCTGGGAGGGAGCAGGGCGTAGATCGCATGACCCCTGCGACGTTGTTGGAATACTAATGGCACACAAAGTTCCCTGGCAAAAGATACGAAGGAACAAAGTGCATAGGGGAGCGTGGCGGGGAAACACAACACGTACACAACACACTCAGGTATGTGTGCACACATGCACGTGCACCACAACCATCCCTATCCCCAAACTCACGGGAGCTCGACGAAGAGGGTGCGTCTCTGCCGTCAAGATGACAGGAGTCTGGATGAGGCGCCGGATCCAGTGCAGCGCACGCTCGCTAAACGCTTTTTAAACGTGCCTCATCCTGAGCCAGTGGGCACATTGTACATGACATGATGCAAACATCATTTATTTCTTTTACTTCTGGACATCATTTCTGTGAGTAATAATAACACGGTGCTCACTGCAACAAAAAGAAACTTTTAAACAGGTCCAAAGTTTAGCCACGTGATCTAAACCACTGTGTTTGGAGGTAAAACCAGTAATAATCTCTGCACTGTAACGTATGTCCAAGTTAAAGCCGGAGGTCGGACTTCAAAGTGTGATGGATGTTTCCAAAGAAGACTTCGGGTAATAACTTAGCTGTTTACCTGCTGTTTTCTCTTCCAAATAACTTGTGGACTCTGAGTTTACAACCTCTCTGATTACGACTGCTCATATTTCCTGACACGTTTTAACTTCTCATCTCAGCAAAGAACTCAGCACAAAGTTATTAACACCGACTCTTTCCAGACAAGAATGTTGATGTCGGAGGAAACTGTGAAACTTTGGATTTGACCTCTAGAAATGATTGGCTAAAGACTCACGTTGTGACACAATACATGGCGGCTGGCAGAGGGCTTTTCGTAACTTTGCAGGCAGCCATATCTGCCTCGGAACACCGGCGTGCCAGTGTTTGAGCTCTCAGGGAGACCGATGCCCGGCAGAAACTGTTGTATGACTGCTGATACGTTCCCTCAGTCGTCAGTGAGCAGGAAATAGGAAATGATGCATAAGTATCAAGGATTTACTGTCACATACAGTACGGCTGTCATCACACAGAGGTGCATCATGATGATATACGCCTCCAATCCTCCATTTCTACTGAATGTCTTTATAACTCTGCATTAACCCAAATCCCCGGCTGGCACTGGGAGGTGTCAGTGGGGGTTTGAAGGTGGGGTATTTCCTCAGTCCTATTGCGCTTGCTACTCAACTTAATGGCACTCCCAGGATCCCCGAACGTCTTGGTGAAGATAATTTTCTTGACAAAATGCTCAACTCAGGATGCTATTCTGCAATATTTTCACACCTGTACACACAAGTGTGTTTGGTGGAGAAAAAACGTTCCACACAATGGCTCTCATTATTATCCATTTCTTCTCACTCACCCGCTCAGCTTTTATCAGTCAGACACACAGTTTGAAATGTACAACTAGAACTAGGCTGTTTTAAATAGTGAGGGAACCTTGTTGAAAACACCATCAAACATCAGCTCTTCTTCCTTTTCAGTTCTATTTCACATATTCATAAATTAGATATAAACATGTGACCACTCGTGATGCGAGTACAGCCATTAACACAAAGCAACTAACTCATTAATCAGGACAGACCATTCGGAATGAGCTAATTGAGCACATGCTGCTTAGCTAATCCCACACATTTCTGTACGCCAATGATTTCATTTGACCATTATCGTCCGAGGTTGTGACCAAAATTAGATGCAGCCTGGCTAATTATCTGACAGTCGGCAGCTAATTATCCGGCTGTGGCGAGACAGAGAGACAAGAGAGGGAGAGAGAAACCTCCTACCACCTCTCACAAACTAGCAAACTAGTCATCTGTGAGACCCGCGATAGAGACCACAGCGAGGGTGGGGATCAGGTCGGGTGATTCCTCGAGAGAAGCTGGGTGTAAAAGCCAGCCAGACTCCAGAAAACCCCGGCTTCACAATAAGCCAGAAGAAAAAGGGGGAGAAACATGAGGCATGATGCTCGGCCTGATTTTCATCTGATGAAAATGATTCCCATCATTCACCTGACGGCAGGAGGACGCCGCAGACAGAGCCAGCAGACCGTAACACACACTGTGTAGTCAGTCAGCCAAACAAATGACTGGAAGATCGCGCATAATAGCAAATTAGCTCTGGTGCTGCTACCCGCGGATCAAATGCTGTTTGCTCTTTTGTTTGGCAGAGATTCATGGGGAGATGACAGCGCTGACGTCGGTGCAGGGGGGGGGTAGTGTTGGAAGACAACTCCTGAGGTCAGAGGTCAGAAAGACAAACCTACCTCAGATACGCTAATTACCCAGGAGGCTACACCCAGCCGGCTGCTCGCACACAAGGACGCACTCCACTGCACAAGTGACACACACACACACCAGGACACGAGCGACACATTCCACATTACTGTCCTAACTGTGATGGAGGAGCTCTCTGTCTCTGCTGACGTCGAGCACTGACACGATCAAAAGTAAGAAATACCAAACATTCTCTGGTTTACATCATTATGGCCTCCAATATCTTAAAAAGGTGTCATGTATCAATGATTATTCAGTTAATCAAAAAGAACGCTGCAGAGAAATTAATCGATAATGCAACCCTTCAGCTGCGACCCTTGATTTCCTGAGTCAAGTAACTGTGCTTAAGTTGTAGGTTTTGAACTTCTTTTATGTCTGCATGAGCCACGTTTTAAATCTGCCGGAGAGTAAATATTATGTAAGAATTGCATCAGAGCAGAATGACTGGCCAGGCGTGCACATGGAGGCATTAATTAAGACAACTAGGTGTACAGTTACAGAAGAAATAGGTGGGTTTTAAGCTGTTCGACACCACTGATAGGAGATTCAGCCGAACTCTGCAGCAACGGTGTCTTTTAACCATCACCACAATCTCCTAACTCTAACCCAGAGCAGACTTGTAGTTGCCTAAACCGTAGAGGTGGCAGGCCAGAAGATGCTGATATGAATCATTTCTGTGAAAGTCATTTGTAACCGTTTTAGATGTCACTTATAAATGATGTTGTCCTGCTGATGGGGGCGTTGGATCAGAAAATGCTCAGATGTGTTGTTCTGGAAGGCAATGACAAATGACCTGTTTTGTGATTTAGTTTGGAGACACAACCTAAATGTTCCTGGGGGCCATTAAAACTGAAGAACTTGTCATTTATGGGGGTAAAAAACATAAAGTCTCAAATGTGTGTCTGATAGTGTGTGTGAAGTACAAATAGACGTACAGAGTCGAACGCTAATGCATCGCTGAATTATCTGTGTTTTGCTTCATACTTTATATTTTTGCATCTCCTGTTTGATACAGAAACTCCTCTTTTGACTCCTCCTACAGTAAACACACCACGGTAAGTTTTTGTGTTTATCCCAGATGACCCTTTCCCTCACTTTCCTTCATGCGTGACCCCGGAAGTACTTGGACAGGAAGCCCCCAGCAGGCACGGGGTGCCGTCGGCTGGGCCGCCTGGCTCTCGGTAAACAACCGGCGTGTTTGTGTGAGCGATGGGCACGTCGTTTGTTTTGCTAATGGGTGTTTTTCTCCTTCACACTCCGCGGGGAGCGCTGTCTAATGAGCCGCCCACCCACGCTTTCCCTCCTGCAGCCCCTGTGCCCTGAGTGTGCAGCTTTAACCCCGGTGCAGAGGAGGATGGATCACAGGGGCTGGGGCTACTCACACACATATGCACGAGCCAAAAAGGAGAGACATATATATATATATATATATATATATGTATATATTCAACTAAACACACACGCAGAGGAAGGAGGAGACTGACTTCAAAATATGCTTTATGGAATACATTACACATCTTCAAATATTGACAAGCAGATGCAGAAAAAACACACCCACGTGAATGTACCATGTAACTATTCCCCGGCTAATGCCCTGAAATCTTTGCTAACACATGTGGACATTCGTGAACCGACAAGAACTTGGTATCTCAGCTGTACTGCTCTCTAATGCACCAGAGAGGGCATTAAATATACATGTGAACCTATGAAGCCGGGGCATCGGCTTCTTAGTAACATATCACACAGGGGATGTCACGCAAGGCTCTAGATGATGAAGAAGGTGCGGTGATCAAAGATGTGGCCTTTAAAAAGCCTGCATGTTTCTGCACTTCCATTAATGTTCCTGGATGACCGACTGGATGAACACGTTGTTCCAGCTGTTCCAGAGTGTGACACTGGCTGTTGTTTGAAACTGATTATTAGTATTAAAGTGTCAGTATTTTGTATTGACATCTAACGTCTTTAGAAACAGCTTTCATCATAAGAAAGTCTCCACATTGTTTCAGTATTTTAGAGTATTTAGTGTGTTAAAGGGTAATTACACTGAAGCCAGGAGAGCCGTTCTATCAGTGCATGATTATAACCAGTGGTCATTACAACATTTCTCAATCAGTCAAATGGCGGGTTGCTTGTTGTGCTAAACTCACTGATCGCACCTCTAACGCTGCTCATGCCGCTTGCAGGTTCTGTGCTGTGCAAACGTGTGTTCATGTCACTACACTTTCTTCCTGACCAGCCACAGCTAGTTCACACTCACAGAAGCGCTTGCGGGAAACATTCGTAAGGTCTCTTGGAGTTGTGGCTGAAAGTTATCACGTATAGCTCCCTGGCATAGAAGTGACTGATAGGGAAGTACGTGTTACCTAGCAACAGCAAGACAGATCGGGATCAGTGGTGCAGGTGGGAAAAGCTTCACGGTGCACCTTGCTTTTTTATTTCTTTTTAGCTTACACACACACACACACACACACACATATACACACATATACACACACATATATATATATATATATGAATAAGTGTAATAGAAATCCAGGCGTGTCTGAAGTGATGAAGAACATGATGACAAACTGAATCTTCTTCCTCTCCGCGGGCAAAATATTGCGATGAAATACTGTAAACATGTTCCATGTATGATGGCATATGGATGCCAGTGTCAGCACCTGAGGCATAGGTTTTGATGTGCACGCCATGCTATATTCAGATTAGTGTGACATCATATAAAATGCATTTAGATTTGCTAACCATCTGGAGGCAGGCTGAAACAGGTGTTCCTCCAGAGTGGAGGCGCTCCCTCAACCCAAATCTCTGCATCGGTGAGAAAACACATCAATAGTGAACAGCACAGTCCTAAACTCTCATGTGCAGAAATAATCCACCCGCCGCCTCTTCTTAAATAAGCACTCCCACTGAAATATTATGGAGAGAAAAGCAGTTTTTCTTCTTTCTGAATGGGAATATGATGTTTTCTAATTCAGCCACAATGTAGTCGCTCCTTCCTCATTGTGAGAATCATTTCACAGAGAAAGAAAGATACGGCACCAGCACCAAAACACACCCGCGTTTGACATGAATTATAAATTCAAGTCATACAGTTATTTCAGCTGAGTGAAGAGGCTTTGCCTCCCAGGGTGTCTATATTCATACGTCAGATGATGAACACCACCAAAGCCATCACGGATGAGGCGGCTGAGACAGACAGGGGCAAAGCACTGTGGGTAAGAAGAAGGAGGAGGAAGTGCTGAGGGTATATGGGCCTTCTGTAAAACAGCGGCACAAAGGAAGGGAGGACTCTTCTTCTTTCTTTTTTTTTTTTAGACCATATGCTCCTGTTCCGCACAGGAGCTCGCCTGAATGGGATATGAGGTCCAGAGACACTGCTGGTCCAAGCCGAGCAGGTGTGCTGCCGAGGCTTTCAATCACACACACACACACACACACACACACAGATATATACTGCTGTTTACACTCTGCAGAGTCATAACGCAACAACTCTCAATGTAGCAGCTGCCCAGATTGGCCATCTCAGGCTGGGACGCTGCATACTCACACTGTTAGGCAATTTTCAGTCAGTAAAAGGAAGGTTTTACGTCTACGACCGTATAAGACAACGTCAACGGAGAAATACAAGGTGGCAGTCAGTGCTGCTGCCTTGGGCCTGACCATAGAAATGTAGGTTGGTTATTCGCTGCAACACTTTGGACCTGAGCAACAGATTGCCATTAAAGTTGCTGTAGATATTCATTCTCCTGAGAGGATGAACCCTTTCCATTATGGTCACACCATAAGCTGTAGTGTTGCATCATCCTCAGGCCACACTTTCAAGATGTCTCCAATCTAAACGGGCAGAACTGTTTCCACGGAGGACACAAAGATAATCCTTTGATTATAAAGAAATGTGCTGGTGGTCTTTGAGTGATAGTCCCCGGACTTAACTTTCTTCCTCCAAACTTCAAAGTGTCACTCCTTTTCCACACATTTATTATGGCATTGGTAAACAAGCTTAAAAGTCCTGGAAGTCCAGGATAACTATCAGTAAAGAACATATAATAATGCAGTACTGTGTGTAATCTGATCAAAATGAAAACATGATTAACCGTGTCTGGTTCATATCAATCCCAGTCCAACGCGTTGTTGCTCTAACTCACTTTGCACATTCAAAACTGATTGAGCACTTTTCATCACTCCTTCTTTGATCCAAGTGGGATGAGATTAAACACTGAGCTGAACGCAGGAAGCTGCAGAAGATGAGCTTCTGTTTGACGCTCGTGAATACAGATACACAGCTCCACAGCAAAACCCGTGCTCAAACGCACACCTTCAACTTAAACATGCAGGCACAAACGCACCTCCATTAATGCACCCCTCCACTTATTTGTAGAGAGGCTCCGGTATTAGTGAAACCCCAGTCTGCTGGCAGCGCTATCCATCATCGCACCACGGCAGACAGACAACAGAGCACACCCTCACGCAGCCCACAGCCACACATTTGCATTTTGAAATTCAGCAACAGTAAGACTAATTTAGACTCTGGAAGGCAACTTGATCTATCCATGCAAAGTTTTTTTCAAAGATTGTCCTCTAATAGTATTAAAAGTAAAGGTCATGTGTAGCGTATTAGTTTGGGTGATTGAGTTAGTTACTTCCTCCCTGTTGTTCTGCAGTGTCGGGCGGCACCTTCATAATACAGAGTCTGGTGTTTGCTGTCACTTGAAACCAGTGGCTGTAAAACACACCAGACAAGCTGCTCATTTTATTAGCGCTAGCCAAACAAGCTAATCATCATCAGGCTTTCTTTCCAGCTCTCAAGATCATTTTAACGAGGAGAACAATAGAACAATAGGAGGCATTAACCCTCAAGGTTCCTCCTAACAATCCTCACTCAAGGTGCACTTACTACTGTAGCTTCTTTGTCTAGACAAGATCTAGAAGTGCTACCGAGTTCACACGCCAACACATCCATCTCCATGATAACTAAAGCCTGGGACAAACCGAAAACTATCTGTCGTCCAAATGACATTTATAATTGGCTCAGCCGTCTGAATGTGCCCCTGCCTTTAGCAAACTCCATCTGTTGATGAAGACAAGAATAAAAAAGTCAAAGCAGACCTTGAGTTGTATATACTTAGCACAATACACGACTCCAGATGTTTATATGGTGCAAAAACTACACAACTTGTTTATCACATTTAACTAGGAGGTTATATGTTTGGACCAGTAATCTTAAAAAGCTGCAAATGGATTTTATTGAGCTCTTTTCAACAGTTAAGGCTTGTTTTGTTGTTTATGTGGATGCAGGAATATTTCTGAACGACTTCTTAACATCAATGTTGAAAAAACCCCAAAACATTCACACAACATTTGTGATGAACTGCTGCTCCTGAGTGAAAACACTCGGCACATGTCTCCCATCATTCCTTACGACTGTCAGTTACTCCTGTTGAAATAGCATCATTAGATGCTGAGTACATTTTCATTTGTTTTGTTAAAAAGAAATCAACTGAACGTAAAACTTTCGCTGAGTGTTTCAGGTTCAATGTGTCATCATTTGCATAAAAACTCTTGGCTCTATTTATAGGAACTACCCAGAGGAGGAGCATCACCTCGTGGCTCTGCTCGCACATGACCTTATGATCTTTACTATATTGCACACTACTTCTTTCCTGTTGTTTGTAGTACTAGGTGGTGTACAGTTGCACCAACCTCTCACTGCTCGCGGCGATGTGAACACAGAGCGTGGAGCGCAGGCCCGAACTTTTCTGCACAGACAGTGTGAGTATTTCCACTCCTCTGCTGGCCTCTGACTCCTGACTGCTGCTCCGACCAGGTTCTCTAGCAAGAACGAGAAGCGCTGCAACAAATGAGATATCTCCTTTCACAAAAACAACTCTGCAGTGCAATACACAGTGTTCGTGTCCTCTCACGTGTGCTGAGCACTGGGGCTCTTCTCTTCCTCCGGCAGGTACAGGAGCTACCTTCAACACTGTGTGACACACGACAGTTATTTGTTATCACCTATATTAACTACATGGAGAGTAGTTTGTAATATAACATATCACCACCATGCTGTTACTCATATAAAGGTCAGCAACGAGGTGAACGGAATATAAGAAAATATACTCTCACTTTCAACAAAAAGAACAATAAATTAGATAGAATAATCAATAGTGAATAAAAAAGAATGAGAATAATAAAGAAAAAAATGGCTCTTATGGACATAATAAAGCATTCAAACAACAGGAAACGTGTGCATACTGAAGGCTGTGTCAATCACACATCCTACTGAGCGCAAAAATAATTTCATTTTCATTCCTCAGGGAAACAGAAATCAAGTTGCTCACTGACAGTGAGCAGTGACTCAAGCTGTTCAATAACTGTGCACTGGCTCGACAAGCTGCAGAGGTTTTCACAGCGACTTGTGCCGACTAGAGGCAGTTAAAAATGACAATCAGATAAAAGAGGAAGCCAAGGTTCTTCTCTTTTGTTGAAGAAATTCCCATTACATGTAGACGTCCTCATCAGGGGCATCTTGGTTAAAGTGGTACTCTGCAGGTTCATTCTTTTATTGATTTTGTCCCCATCTTTGGTAATAAGAGGTCATTGCTGAGGTGCTTTTTACACTGAGAGCCTCCCAATCAAACCGTGTGTTGCTGGGACTTCTTTTCACTGAGATCTTCCGGAGATGAAGTTTGAGTTTCTGCTGGTGTTCGTGGATGTTATCGCTGGTAACCGAATTTCTTTCTATTAACTGGGGTGGAAAGATATCCTATAGCATATAAATATTCTATATCACAGGTGCAGTTTGCCCAAAGATTATTATTTATTCATTCATGTACCAGACCTCTGTTGCACACAAGTCTGACTTGTTCAAAGTTAGATTTCACCAAAAGGACTTGTTGTCAGTTTACAGCTCCAGAAATGTCTTATTTTCTAGTTATAGTATATACACTATATGACTTATTTAGACTTCATCTAGAAAAAGGTGTGTGGACATCCCTGACCACGCTGTTAGTGGGTTAAATAAAGGGAATATTAATGTTACAGCGGATGATGATGTTAGAGCAGCAACAGTGTAGATATGACGCACAAACCTGCATAAAGAAACCCCCCAGTTTGGTGTTTTTACACGGATCCCAGACCTCAACGCTTCTCCAGCACCTCTGGGTTGAACTGCAATGCAAAGCGCGAGCCAGACCCTATCACCCAACATCAGTGCTGGACCTCGCTAAAGCTCCTGTGGCTGCAGCCAGGTTCCAACATCTGGTGTGAATGGTGGCGGCTGCTGCAGCAGCAGACTGATGCCCGTGGTTTTGGAACAACATGACACAACAGCAGCATGTGACCGGCGTGTTTGGACGACCTGGGAGGATTTACAAACAGTTTAACAGAAAAACTTAACAATGCTTCATCTTCTCTCAATAGACTCATTTATTAATCGTCTGTTTATTGAAGCTGTTTATTTCGGTTGTTGAAAAATAACTTATTACAGTCAAAGACAGAACTGTGCTCCCCCAGCATACAGGGTGTATATATATCTCAGATTGAAATGGGAGAGAGAAAGCAAAAGGGAATAAGACAAGGTCGCTAGCTGACTTATCACTTGTCTCATTACTTGAAACAGCGACTGTCAGCAGCATGTTTCTCCTGGTCCAGTACGTATCCAAACTACAGCAGAACAGAAATCAGCGGAACAGGGAAGCTAACTCATATTGCTCCTAGTTATTCCTCAGAGCAGTGATACGACTTAATTAGCGATAAGAAATCAGAATGTGGACGACCGAGTCTATGTTAGTAAGATAGTGGAGAATTTTTTTAAAGATTCATAATAGCAATTAAGATATCAGCCTCAAACTAACGCGGTGTTTTTGGACGATACTGAGGACACACAGCGCATTAGCAAGTAGCACCCACCAGCGATGAGTTATAAGCGAAAGCCAGTTATCTCAGCGTGGTGCATATTACTGTACCGACGAGCTGCTCGGCCTCTGAAAGTTCTGTCAAGGTTAAAAAACAATGGTTCAACCTTTAGCGTGCTGAAAGAATGAGACAGAAAACAAAAGGAGTTCAACAGGGAGACACGCACAACGCCAAAGAAGGGAGGGAAAATGTGTGTGGAAGAAAAACAAAAAGAAATGTGAGGGAATGAAAGAGATGAGGGAGAGAAAGACAGACAGAGTGGGAGAGTGAGAAGGAGTAAACACAAAAGTGTAGCCCTCCTGGGCTGGATGCTGACACCAGTGAGGGATTACTGAGGGGAGGAGCGCGGCCATATGGCTGCATGGCAAAGTGGAACCCACGGGGAGGCAGCGGGCACATTAGCTTGCACGGGGCCCTCCATCGCTTCCTCTGCACTGCGGTTTGCGGGACGCACAGGAACATTGACAATGACATCAGGCTCTCCCACCTCTGTGATGGCTCCTGGATCCCAGCTGACACCGCTGGCAAGAGGCCAGGAGGAGAAAAACCACCTGCTCCGCCCCGCGAGCACAGAGTTACTTATGCCAGTCAATAATGACCCGGGGACCGGCGCAAAAACAACAAGCGCGATGGTCATGGGAAGGCTGAGACTGAAGGCGTTCACCCGGCGCTCAGTATCGCTGGCCCCTTTCAAACAACAGAGGAGAGAGTCATAATAGCACCACGTTTCACACCAAAAGCGCCACTGTCGTTAAATCAATAAGTCATTACCTTTAATGGGATAAGCACTTTGAAAACTAATTGAAAACAGCTCCATTTACTCCAGCCAGGCCCTTAATGCAAACAATACTGTTGTTGCAGCGAAAAAAACAAAGAAAAAACAGAAGAAAAAAGTGGAGAGAAACACACACGGTGCAGCGAGGAGTCTGGTATCTGATCGTCTGGTCCACTGTTTCATTTTGTAACGCGCTCATCTTTTAAAAACCGATAGCGCCATTTAACCCTGAGCACATTTCAAACAGGAATCTGCAGACGGAGCTGTGCAGTGACTCTGAACGTCAGCTGACAGCGGCAGCAGCCACCAGCCGACACTTTCCACTCGGGGAGACGTTTCAGAAGTTTGGGAGGAAGACGGGATGTGAAACTTCTTACTTAGCAAGGTAATATGATTAAGTCTGAGTGGTTCTTAAGTGATTTGTTTTCCAGGATTTCACAAACAGACTAATCTCGCTGCACAAAATGTGTCAACCATTTGACCGTTTCACTAGTGCTCCAAACTGCAACTGAGCAATAGTGAGCATCTAAAATGTGTTGGGGCAGGTTTGGAGAGTATTGATTTATATTAGAGAAAATGACTGTGCATTCAATTCCAATCAAAAGCCTCAGTGGCAGGCAGCCAGTTCTGTTACTGGGTGAAAGACAGTGTATTAAATGTAAAGCAAATTGAATGCGCAAAGCCAAATATAAACCTTGGCAAGTGTTGCTTAATCAGAAATGGATTCTCATCAACACGCTTACTAAGTGGGAGACGTCAGTGGGGTTTTTCTCGTATGATAAAAAGGCAGAAAGAGATTATGAACCTTTGTTTCTACTGTCAGTGTTTGAGATGTGGGTCAGCAGCCGGAGCTGTGGCTAGTAAGTAGCATAGGGAGCTAAAAGAGCCAAACTGTTTCCATTCTTACAAATACTCAAAGTGGACTGAATATTTACTAAATGCAACAGAGGAGGGAGGGAACGACTGTAGGAGGCGTGGCCTTGTAGCTACCTAGTGTGTTGTCAAGGGACACGGCGGACAACGGCCTACTGATTGCATTAACATACATTTCATGACGTAGACGGGTCCCAAGCGGTTCAGGTTCAGGTTTAGGTTCAGGGCTGATTTAAAACAGTAGATGAGCTATTTTCAACCCATGAAATGCCATTTTTTATTCATTTGGAAGGAATTATATATTGTATGATGTGTTTCATCACACATAACATTTAGTTTACAGCTCAAAAAACACATTTCAGTGTGCAGGAACGCTTTAACTTAACCATAACAAGACAATGTTTTCCAGAGAAATGGAAAGAATGTCAGAGAACTGTCCAGATACTATTATGTGTTTACTGTGAGAGCTTAAAATATTTATTAAGTATGTATAAGTATTGACATTTTTCATATATTTAGTATATATGAGGCGGTGTGGTTGGTGGCAGGTGTACACACCAACCAGTGGTCTGATAACTGGGTTAGACATTAGGCTGGTGGAGGAAGAGGTGATCGTGCTGACAGACCAACTTACAGGATCAGTTAACAGGTGGGAGTCTGCAGGCACCCACGGTTATCCATGAGCACCCCAACCCCCCGGCACACACACACACACACACACACACACACGTACTGTAAGTATGCACACACACATGAATGCAAACACTCAATCCATCTCTTGCTTTTATTTATTTATTTTTTTTACACTTGGAAGAATGACATGCACACATAAATGGGTGAATAAAAGAACGGGGCACCATCTGCTTGATCCCCGTGCTAATGGAGCAGCTCAATTACGCTTTGACTTTCAGTGGACTGACCGGGACGGCGCGCTAATGTTGGTGTGTGCTGTTTATGTTTAACACCAGACAATGAGTGGACATGCTGAAAAATACCCAAACAACTTTCAGGGACTTCTGCAAGGTTGCCAACAATGTGTCACTGGTGGCCTCGATCTCGGGATGTTCCTCAGGAAACAGAACCTCAGGAAATGGAGGGAAGGTGGCGTGGTTCGTGAACGGGGTAGCGATGGTGGAGGGGGTCGGTTCGACACTTGTTGTTCTATCCTTGAACGAGGTGCTCAAGCTAAATTGGCTGCACAAATGGCTAATGCGTATAATGGAATTGAGAGTTGCCCTGCATAAGGGCGTCTGCTAAGCAAATAAATAATTTAATGCAAATCCCAGCATCGTGCCTCCTGCCAATTAAGCTAACCTGTTTTAGCTGTAAGTGATTTTATTACATTAGCATGCCGTAGCTCTGACTGCATTAGGGAAGGTTTAATCAGTCTGTAATCAAATTAGAGCACAAGACAGAAGGAGGAAGGAGCTTCCACAAAGCACCTTGCTTGTGCACCTGCAGGTCTCATCTGAGAAATCTATATTTAAAAACACTTTTTATACAGATTGGCAACGCTTGCATATGCTTTGACATTTTAAAGCATAAAAGCTAGCCGGTCCACTCCCCGCGATGCAAAGCACAACCTGTGACTGGAAGACGGGTTTAGCTCAGACGCACAGACACTGTGGCTGTTTATGACCTGTTTTTTTATTATTCCGGTGACAAACAAAGAGGAATCGATCGAAGGGATGCTCCTTTTGTTTATCAGCTCTATGTGTATGGCTAACTACATGTCATCTTGTCCCCGTTGATGTTCGTTGTCACATTCAATAAAACATCACCAACAGGCAAATTGCATTACCGGCGTGATTAACGTAACACGCTCATGCAATCATCCGCGTTGCTTCATCACGCTGACCGGAGAAAAAGGGATCCAGAGATGATCTATGGCTACTTTTCACCCAACGTTTCAGAATATTCAGTGAGGTGGGTGCTGTGCTTAAGCTGTCAAGGAGCAGCGTGGCAAAGCCTGACAAATCTGCCTCCGTGAGAGTGAGCGCTCAGAAGTTGCTGCCAAACTGATACCCTCATGGCCTTGTTTTCCTGCTTTTGTTTTTCCATTGCTTATTGGAAGCTGGGGGTTGGAGTGGGGGGGGGGGGGGGTGTTGGGGTTTGTTGGAGACCTGGTGGGAGGGGGTGGAGGGGTAGCAACATGAGAAATGTGTATGCCCTGAAGGCAAAGTGCAGAGAAGAGTCTTTAAAGATTCTCTGTGCTGACAGATGGTAGTGATGGCTGACAGACAGTTTCACATAAAGGAGATCTGCAGGAGACGAGTTCAGTCGTGATCACCTTCCTCCACTTCATCCTCTCATCAAGATAAATAAATACATAAACAGCCAATTAGATAATAAACATATGGTGAATATACAAGCACGCGTGTCCACTCAGGTGTTTTTCCATACGGTATAAAAAAAGAAAAGAAAGCATACAATCGCTGAATGTCAAGAAGGGAAACAAGCCTTATGTGGACTTTCTCCTCTCGGAGGGGTGTGTGTGTGTGTGTGTGTGTGGGGGGGGGGGGCTCTCTCACATCTTCATGTGGTTATCATCTGGTGCCAGGAATGTGTGTGTAAAGTTCATCCTCTTACTAATTAACTAGTGCCTCGTCTTGTCACTAATGAGGATCCTTACAGGTGGGAAAGAAGAAAATCATGACATTTCCTGAACCAACACACATTTAAGCAGCGAAGACGAGGCAACAGGAAGTGCATATGAGGAAGAATAAGGCGAAATGGGCACATGAAGCAAAAAGATGATGATCATCTCTCTCGGCCTGACAAAGCCAACGTCACTGTAACGTGATGTCATACATTTTTACATGCACTCTGCCTGTGCACTCATTGCAGCCTTCTCTCCACCCCTGCAGCCCTCGCTCATGAATTATGGCCTCGCAGTTTGAGAAGCCATTGATAGGAAGGCCGAGCAGGAGGAGGAGGAGGAGAGGGAGGGGGGAAGAGAGGGGAGGAAGAAAAAAAAAATCAATCGGAAGCGTCTCAATTAATCTGGCGAGTGGCGGATTGATTGCAGCCCTAAACTGGGTAAACAGGATTGTCTATTTAAGGGCCATGATCCCTTAATCATCACTTTAGCTCAAATAGACCAGGATCGCCACATCTGCTGGCCTGGCCTGATGCAGATGCCAGGGCCTCAACTTCAGCCTGCCCCCCCTCCTCTCCCCCTTGTCCTCCCCTACTCCTCGTCACCTGTGATGGGCGAAGAAGGCGCATGTGGCCTGGAGCGCTCTCACCCCAAATTGCCGACGTGGGACCGCTCCAAATGGTCCAAGCTGAACCCTGACCAGCGTGCAAGCTGGGACCCCTGGCTTGTGGCTTTGCTGAAATGGCTGCTACCGGGATTGAATACAAAACATGGTATTATGGCTCTCCATGAGGACCGTATGATAAGTCTGCGAGCTGGGTGGATGGAGGAGGAGGAGGAGGAGGAGGAGGAGGAAGGGGTGTACCAAAAGCCCAGGCTCTGGCGGTATAACATGAATTACAATGGGGAATGTTTTACGGCGGGATGCAGGCTGTAGAGGACCTGAGGGTGCAGAGATGCAGCTCTGAGAAGATGGCTGAGGCTAGATGAATGGTATACCTCACTCTGAGTGTAGTCATCACCATACGGGAATATCACTGTATCTCCTCCTCCTCCCTCCTTCTCTCTCGTATTGTCTGGAGTGCCAGAGTTGCCCAGGCTCCATTCTCTAGAGCCTGATTGAAGAGGCTCTCCTCTCCTCCTCACCGGTTTGATTTACTTAGGCTATCTGTGGGAATTGGGCTGGAAGCTTCCTTATTAAGAGGAGACTGTCTGAAGGGTCCACTGACTGATTGGGCAATTGAAGGCAAGGCACGTGAGCAGAGATACAACAGCTGTCGCTATCTCCCACAGCACACACACACACACAAATGCATACAAACACCCCAGTGGTTTATGTATGAGGTCTAGCAGGCACATGTCTGTCACAATTCTTGGTAGCCAGCTTCAGCCCAGTAAACCGGACGGATCCATCTCTATAAAAAGGCCCTTAAATCGCTCCCCGGTGGTGACTGGCTCGCATTCAGTGGCTGCTCCCACGCATCCTGTACACGCACCGACACACTCGTGAGGAAGAGCAGAAAAACAAAGCAAAGATCAGCCCCAGTGGCTGAAACACAAAACTTGCCCTGTCGGTGTGATGCGGACTGTAATGACAGCTCATCATTTACATTTTACCCTCACATGTTGAGCAGCACGCTGCAGGGAGGCTGAACCGACAGATTACGTTTTGTTGGGGGGGTTTTCTTTTAGTCACCCGGCCCTGCGGTCACACAGACGAGCCGGCGTGAATACAAAACGTAGCAAATTCCACCACCATCACTTCATCTGAGAGGCAAAAATAAAGAAACGTGGTTATGAAGCGGTGGGTGGGGAGCGGGGAACGCATTCATCTCATTACCCCTGCCCATTGACGGCTGTCTGTGCCCGGAGGCCCCGCCCCTCCCATATGCGCTGAATACATTTGCGCCAAAGACACCTCTTTAAATAAAACTCCTTCCTTCCTGCTTTACACCGACACCCGATGTCCTGAACGCACGATTCACGAGACCTGCGCGATGACCTCAATTTGCTTCAGTCTCTGTATCTGTAATGGCCCATCTGTTTCTTCCCACTCATAAGCAAACCGGCGCCGTCGCAATCTAATATCACGGCACTCATTTTTAGACACAACAGATATGGATTGCAGCAGTAACTGTGATTGTGTTTTCGATCATCCTAAGAAAGCAACGGAGCTATAAATAAAAATTCAAAGCGGCCCAGACTTGATACTTGCTTCTCTCGGGCAGCTGATGAAGAAATGAAGGTGACATATTCACTGTTTCACGGACACGACTTCCTCTGATGTTTCCACGATGCTTCGCTGAAAGACCAAACGCCAGCTTCTCATCCATCTACCACATGACAGAGCGGGGCTCGGGTGCATTCACATTCAGCCATATATACCTCGTAAAGATTAGCCTTCATCTTAATCAATTCTGTAAATTATTTCATCATTCAGGGGAAATCACATCAATACAGTCTGGATATATATTTTCCTGCAGGTCGCTTGCTATTCTGTGTACAGAAGGAGTGCGTGTCATGAATATTTATCATTTTTGCTGATGAATAATGTTGTCTGTTTATCCCAATGAAAAGGATTGTAATGATCAAACAAAATTACCATTTATGACAGTTATGGTTCCCTCCCAAGACTGTGTGAATTATTAATGAGCGCCATTGATTCCTTGGTCTGAAGAAGGTGAACGGAGTAATTCCATAAGTGCCATAGTGTGGATTGGTCTGCTAGCTCCTGCTCTGGTTCCGCCTCTCCTCCTCCCTCCATCTCATCCTCCATTTGTACCTTTCTCCAGTGCGACCAGGGCAGGTCTTTCCTGTAATTCCATTACCGCTGCTGCTATGGCATCCCATCATCCCGCAGGACAACTTAGGGACCACTTAGAGACTTGTGCACGTTTAGCCGCGTTACAGTAATGCTGCCAACTGGGCAACAAGCACTATCTATCACTATCTAACAAACAGCAGCTCCACAGTGTGAATGGATCCGTTTAAAAGTCACTAGTGGGACAAAATAGACGGGAAAATACATCAAGACAAGAACAAAACACGGAACTTAAGATGAACAAGTTAAAAGACAACATGAGAAAACACGACATAATGAACACATAATGGCAAACGTGTTAAAGACACCTGATGGTGCATAATAACACACGACTACACACAACAAAACCAGACATAATGGCACAAACACAACATTACTGCGCTTATCATACTATAACTAGTGACATAACACATGACTTTAACATAACACGACACAAGAGAACAGCAAATAGTGACATGTTTACATGTCACACACAACATATGATGACAACTGAAGACACTATCACACACACACACACACACACACACAACAAAGCATTATGTAACTATGTGTAACATAAAACACATGAAATAACACGAGACAGACACACGAAGACAAACAAACTACACACACAACAACGTGCATATGAACATGACGTCACATAACATAAAATAAATATAAATAACATCATGACACACAAAGACCTTACAGATGATTCATAACATGTGACATGACATGTGAGAGGTAATGTAACATAAACATAATGTTTCCAGATCAACGTCACACGACACATCAAATACCAGAGTTTCATCTGTGTGTTATTTTCATTTAAATGCTCAATTCATTTGTCAAAAACTAATAATTGGGATTTAGTTTAAAATGACACAAACTGAAATCTATTAAACCTTCACATCTGAGATCTTTTAAACATCATCTGTTTGCTATTTTCTCTCAGAATTTCATTTGACAACAAATCGGGCGTTGCAACCGATTGGTTTTCTGTTGATTCACAGCAACATGGTGGCACGGAGCAGAGCAGAGGACCTATCAGAGTATAATGGTTTATTTTAGTGCTGTGATGGCTCAGTGGATTAGAGTGTGACCACAGCGGACTCTGTGATGGGCTGAGGAAGTGCTTTTCCCCCCACACTGGGCTCACTGCTGTACTCAACAGATTAGCAGCCTTTGTTACACAAGTGGTGTTTTCTGAGAAAGGACAGGGTGTCTGAGAGGCTGGCTGAGGGCTGAGGAGACACACACACACACACACACACACACACACACACACACACACACAACAAAGCTCAGCGGATAAGGCCCAGATCTCATCACCAGCCCACTTTAGAGTTCTTGTTCCTCCCTCCATCTCGCAGGCTCGGACCAAGTCGTCCTATGCCAGGCCGCTTCGCCTTATCATCCTCACTCATCTCCTCCTAGGGCAAACTGAGCTGGAGGAGGGGTCGAGCGTGGGCTTACCCAATAAACCCGCCTCCCCCTAATCACCCTTCTCTCACTCCTCCCTTCTGTCCCTCCAACCCGAGCCAGAGTGCATAAATCTGCCCTTCTCGACAGCCGCAATCAACAAGGGCCGTAGTGAACCATGCGTAATGGGCGGTTAAGACAGGGGCGTAGGGGAGCGGCAGAATTTACAGCAACAATTATAGCCCCCATACAACCAGACATCTGGGGGCGGGGAGCAGCTCAGGAAGAGGTTGAGGGTGCGGGGTAGCGGGTTTAAGTAAGACACAGGTACAGAGCCAGTGCCCGTCAGCAGGGCCACAGGACAGGACAGGGCAGGAGAGGACCGGCGAGGGTCGGCGAGGGCCTGAGAGGGCCGGAGAGAGCTGGAGAGGGCCTGAGAGGGCCGGAGAGGAGCGGAGAGGGCTGGAAAGAGCCGGAGAGGGCCGGAGAGGGCCGGAGAGAGCCGGAGAGAGCCGGAGAGAGCCGGAGAGGGCCGGAGAGAGCCGGAGAGAGCCGGAGAGAGCCGGAGAGGGCCGGAGAGAGCCGGAGAGGGCCGGAGAGAGCCGGAGAGAGCTGGAGCAGCGGCAACACAGTTCTGCAGCAGATAAACGGAGACAGGTGTGAGGAGAACACACGGATCTTCCTGGTCAGCGGGTGCTAATGCTACACGTCACTCTCTGCTCGTCCTGGATCTCTGGGTTTCACCACATTACCGGAAAAATACACCCACAAACGCACCCCCCGCTGTACCAAGTGTGACAAGTGTGCAGGTTTTCATCTATAACAAATACACACTACACACCGTTAGACAGGAGCTGCAGATATATGCGCGCGCGTGTGTGTGGTTTTAACGATCATCAACGAATGGTCATTTAAATCAACACGTGACCTTTTAAAAGCCATTGTGACAAACAGATCAGCCATGAAAGCCGCTGACCTGGTGTGTGGCCCCCGGAACGACAGGCCACTGCTTCCCAACATGACCCCTCCCCCCCGCCATCACACACACACACACACACACACACACGAGGTCTCAGAGCAGACCCAGGACAGGGGCGCAGTGAAACCCTGCTGGTGTTTTACTAACCGGGAATGCTAATTGGACTTTACCTTTATAATATCATCTTTTACTGCACGGGCGTCAGCTTGAGGTAAAGTGAAATAAAATACCTTCTAATTAGTGATTCAATGTGCAAATTCATTTAGTTTCAGTGTGTGAAGAAACTAACAACATCAGTGTTCAATTTCAAATCTCATTTTTCTGCATATTGAATTAAAGAACTGCACGGGGAGGGATTTGGTGGTGGTGGTGGTGGGGAGATAAACACTCGGTCGTTAGTTCTAAACAAGGACTGAGATTCATTAAGATTCACAGAGAGAGAGAGAGAGAGAGAGAGAGAGAGAGAGAAAAGTTTAGATAAACTTTAGGGGAGAAAAGAGAAATTGTAATTAGACATGAAAAATATTCCCAATAATCAAATCACATTTTGTACTCGGGGCTTTGAAATTAAATTAACTGAGTTCATATACTGGTATATCTCTCAGCCACTTTCTTCACTCTAAAATGTGTTGCCGGAACACCGGTCCCCAGAGACTAGATAGGAATCTAATTAACTAAGATCAATATTACTCAGAATTTTCTCTCTGTCTTTCTAGCTCTCCAGCTACTAGTGTCTCCTTTGTCTGCCAGTCGGAGGCTCAGATCAGCTTTATTTCTGCAAATGTGCTCTCCACGAGGAGGTCTACGCTCGAGCCGGTCGCTCCGTCTGTGGCGCGCACGCTTTAAATACCATCCTGGCTGTTTCCTGCCAAACGGTGTCTACAATAAGGTTTCAGATTCAGTCCAAAAGATGTATTTTCTTTTCAACCGTATGTGCTAAAGAGGGCTGACTGGAGTCTGGCAGAGCACCGCTGCACAGGGAAGCCAAACGTGCTGATTCAGGTGAAAGAAGGGAGATTTGGTGCAGGGAGAATAAGATCCCACAGCCATATGCCGTGCACAGATCACCGGTTGGCCTTTTCCTCTCACGACGGTTCAGATTAATTATGATCATCACGTCTTGAGTCTGGGTCCCATAAATCACACTGACTTTAAGATAATGTAGTCAAATAATATTCCATATATGGCATGGCTAGAAATTCAACACCATTATCGGCCATCTTCAGAGACGAGGAAGAATTAGATCAAATGTGAGACTGCTTATAAAAACCGTGCCTCTACGCTGCAGCATAAATAATTACATTTCCAGTAAATGGCTGGAGTTGGAGCGGGGCGACGCAGCCGTGTGGACATGCAGACTTCAAATAAAGTGGAAAACAGGGATATGTGAGGCGCAGAGCTCTGGCCCGGCAGCACTTTCACCCACACAACATAAATCCACTCCGAGGAAATCTACAAGGCTGTCTATCAGCAAGATAAGTTGGACTGGACACAAATCCTCTGTCATAACTCTGCAAAGGGAGAGAGGGACAGCCCCTCAATCAAGAGTCAGCTCCCGTCAACATGCCCCCCCCCAGGTGAGTGCAGCGCGCACATGTGTGTGTATGTATGTTACCCCGCAGCCAGCGCCCCTGCAGGTCAGTCCACTGTGTCTGTTCTGCTGAGGGATATGAAGGCTGACACTTCATTGACATGACATGTTGTTCTTCCTTAATTACGCCAAAAGTTCCCAGAGACGGTGGGGCTCCACACCAAATGCAAGCCTTAAACCTACTCTTCTTTTCAGGGCTGCACAAGTTGGACCCATAATCAACGTGGAAGATATTTCTGTGGATACTTTTAAAAGTTTAGTCCAATTTTAAAACCATATGATAGAATGTGTAGATGATGACACAACAGATTAACCTGTTAGGGCCAACATGAAAGAACCTACTGTAACTTGGTCAGCGTAGTCGATGCAACACTGTATTCTGTCCTCAACCATGCTGTTGTTTCAAATTCTGGTTTATTTATTTACTCTGTTTATCTTATTTTATGATGTTCCCTCTGGAGGCCCCTCGCCTGGTGCCTGCAAACACAGTGTTCAAATAGTGAAAGTGAAAAAGCAAGTGTGCAGAGGTTTGTAGTACACCTAAAAACCTCTCTTCTGTGCCCAACCTGTGCAATCTCGCATGTACAAATTTGCAATTAATCAAACTAATTTCAACCAACTGCAATGCAATGAATCTGGGGCCTTTGAGACACGTGGAGGCCTGGGGCCCCAGGCAGTAGCAGTGCTTGATTGGCTGGTAACTCAGAGTCTTAGCTGCTGTGTTTCTTGCCACCTCCAGGTGAGATTCAGCTCCGACTCTGACGTTGTTCCACACGTCCCACAGTCCTCAACTAGATTGAAAAAGTGACACATTCGGGAGCGTTTTTCCCACACTTGTTAAAAAAGTTAAATCAGAAATGTGTGAGAGACAATCGTTAGGCTTAAAGTTCTTATTACTGTGTGTTTTATAGCGTCTAACAGCGTGTGCTCCAGCACAACAATACCTACAATGTAACAAACAGGAAATGTTTGCTGTCTGCCTCATTTAAGAAACACTGATGCTGCCTGGGGAAAACAAAACACAAGCAATGTCTGCTTGTGTTTGCGCGTGAAGTGTACACAGGTCTAACACAACATTGCATAATGTCTTCCTTGCAAATAACTATGTGAAATGTGATCCACCGCATTGGACACACGTCACGGCGTGCATGAAAATCCCTGTGATAGTTGGCGGCTGAAGAAGGCGTTTTACACTCCTGTCCACTCTAAAATGGTGCAGCGGCTTTGTAAAGTTGTAATTCCCCTGCTGCAACAGGAGGACACTGTTTAGTGATTCTTACTCAAGCATCATTCGTTACTACAGCACACAAAGCTCATGCATTTGTTAAATACAAATAAAATGAAAGGCTTTTCCTTGTCCTACGCTGCTGCACCGGGGGGACTGTAACAATTGATTAGTCATAGTTTCACTCCTGATGAGATTCCAACTCTTCATTCGATGGGCGAGAAGAAGGAATAAAGAGGAGGGGAGTGATACAAGCGATGTAGGTTCCTGCCTCCTTCCCCAGAGCTCCTTGTCTTTTCTTTTTTTTGGGGGGGGGGGGTCGTAGTTTGGACTTGGTCTCTTAAATAAAAGGAAAAAATAATGTAATTCTGGTTTAACATTACACCCACATGTTCTCACTGTCTGTAATTCTCCTATTACAGACTGAAACACGGAGGCATCAAACAAGCAGCATCCAGTGAAAGAGCCCGTGGCCATGCAGGGTTTGTTTCAGGCCGTTGTTCCACCCCCCTCCCACCACCACCACCCCCTAACCAACCCTCCCTCTTCACGGGGAGTCTGGGCAGTTCTGTGCGTTCAGCACATTTCAGCACAGTGGATATTTGAAATGTCAGGACATTTACTCTGCTTATGTGGTGGATCTGAACCTCCATACCGCCAGGCACATTCCTGAACCGGCCACATGTATTATTCATCCTGGGATGTATACAGGGGCCAGTGCACTTGACTTTGTCAACGTTCTGTAAACACATGCACTAAATTATTGAGGTGTCTAAAGGAGGGTCTGTTGCTCGGTCTGGTGGGCCCGGTGCCATGACAGGTTGGATGGGCAGTAACGAGCAGCTGCGTAAGCAACCCAAACAACCATTAAAAATGTATGAATCGCCATCTCCCTCTGGCCAGACAGAGGATCATCCCACCACCCACAACCTCTACTTACCCCCCCGCAACAAGATACACCTGGCAATTCACTCCTGTCACCTGCCTGTGCCACATCACTGTCACCTCCATCAGCTGGGGATGTGTCACTCCTTCAGCATCAGCTGTTAGATTGTGATAGTGCCGGGTCATTACGCCGACACGGATGTTCACAGCACACGACCTGAGACCTGGCAACGAGTGGAACTGAGGCGCCGTAAAGAAATAAAGATGATATCCACAAGTACTAAACATCTCGTCGGCCTCCTGCGAATCACCTACATCATGTTTTCCTGACCAGTGTTTGTTGAACAGATCCTCAATATGATTTTTCTAATGGTACACAATCCAATAGATAGTAATTTCCTGATGGTCTAATTGGCCCCGAGGGGAGTTTTGTCTTCATCTATTATGAGGAGACCCACAGGACCTCAGCTTTATTGGATTTATGACAGCAGAGAGAGAAAAGATACTAAAGGTATAATTTATTAACAGTTTTCTTTTTAATTGAGCTGCTTCCTCCTTGAGGTTTCTTGTTTCTGTTGAGAGGCAAACAGAGCCATGTTGGTGTGGGTCTCCACTACCAGACACAAATTATATCATTAAATCATAGTGATGAATTAGAGGCCCTTCTATTATACTAGATATATTGTTGGTATGTTGCAGATTTTAGGGATTCTGATTCAAAGTCTGCTTATTGATCTGATCATTGAATCCTTGCTCTGATTCGTGACAGTATTTGAGTATAAAAGTTCAATAAAAAAACATATGCTGACAGCAAACTGCAGCCACATTTAATAATATTCAAAATGTGAAAAGTGGCTTTGATTCCTTTATAAAAAAAGAAAAAAGAAAGAAAGCAGCAAGTCCAAAGTTCTCTTTTAGAGATCAATAAGTGGAATCAAATGTTTTTTAACAAATGTCAAATTCTGATCAATTTGGAACCAGTTCCAATTCAGAAGTGGGCATCAATACCCGACCCTGGCAGAGAAATGTGAAGTCTTGTATACTTTATTCCCACCATGGATCTCAAGCTCGTATTAACCCTCATAAATAAAACAACAGCACCATCACAGACTCCAGCTTAACCTCTCCCATTGACAATATTTGCAACACTCGCCCGACTCGTCTCCCAGAAGTCCTCTCTCTCCTCCTCAGCCTCTCATTGGCCCCCCGCTGTACATGCCTAAGGACCAAAGGTCAGAAGGCAAAGGCAAAAGCAATTAGAAAAACATCTCCTCCCCTAAAGAGCAAGGTTGATGTGCAGCAGCACGCCGGGTCCTCGAGGTGCGCCGTTTAAAGCTGAAACACCGTAAGCTCCGACACGGTTATGCCCTGCCATTAAGGCAATCTGTTTTGTAAAAAGGATGGCCATCATAATTTATCTGTTTTTAAGCTGCAGTTGAGTACTTTTCCACATCCATCTTGGCGCGCATTAGAATTTCAAAAGCATCTGTGAATCAGTGCTGGAGACCGGCCGAGATGATTGCAGTGGTTTTCTATAGTCTCCTGTGGTGCTCTCCCTGACCCCGAGTCACTAATCTATATTTTCAGAATAATACAGAGAACCGGAGATGTTCAAGGGCATAACCCTCTAATCTACTCCACTTGCCATGTACTTGCAATGTCCACAACCACTCTTGAGCTCGGAGAAATAAAAGCTGCCTATCATAACCGGCTTCAATTTACTTTAATCCAAACCTGCGAAATGTAACTGCAAAAAAAAAAAAAAAAGACTGAGACGGGTGCAAATAACTTCACCAGTTACATCATGCGATTAATACCTCGCAAACACACTCGCGACAAGTAAAACACACATTGCTCGTGACAGGAGCAAACACCAGCCGAGAGACAGACAAACACGGAGCATATGCTCCTTCCACAATGATCGGTGACCTCCCAGGCTCGCAACACAGTGCTAAATGAGCAACTTTCCTCTGTGGAGTAGTCAATAACCACACAGCCACAACGATCGTGTCAGCGTCCAGCCTGGCCAACATCCCCAGTAATTAATTAGTTCACGTCTCCTCCGCTCAGAGAGAGAGGGAGACAGCACAAGGCATATGTACTCATCCATTACATGTGCTATCCAGGGGTCACTGGCCCTGGCAGGAGCAGTCGGCGAGAACGCCTGCAGACTTCAACCGAGGCCCATTTTAGAAAATTGCCTTTTGGGTTAAAACCCCGAGCCTCCTGGCTGCCGTGTCAGTCAAAGACAATTTGATTAATATCAATCAGCATTAGAAGACGGCGGGTCTGTACGCCGGAGGAAGACTTGTCCAGGAGCAGCACCAGGCGGCCCGACCGGAGTCTCCGGGCTCGCGATGCCGGGAATGATCCCTTAAGTCTCAGGGAGTCTGAGGGAGCGGCCTCTGCTTCTCCATCTCTGTCTCTGTTTTTCACTTCTTTCTCAACTCCAATCATTCCTACCTATCCCCACATCACCATCCTGTCATCTCCACCAATACCAATCCCACTGCCCCTGCACAATACCCCCCCCCACCCCAACCTCCAGACCTTCTCTGAAAGTCTCATATCGCCCTGTGTGGAAAAACAAGCCCTATCTCTGGGTGGGGGGAGAATCAATCTGTGCACGCTCTGTGGATTCCCCGGCCGTCAGATAACCAGAGGAGGGGAGGGGGGTATATGGCACATCAGTCTTTCCTTCGGTCACACGCTGCCTTTTTGACTTTGTGCTGAGTCAGGATAAACACTAAAGACAAAAGCCGACCCCCCCGATCACCGAGCGTTCCCTTTATCGATTCCCACTGCAGCCACCCTCTGCGTCCGAACAAGGCGGAGGAGCGCAGCACATCTGCATCAATCTGGAGATTCCTATAAGTGTGCACTTTGAGCATCTGCGTTGACTGTGTGGGGTAGCGTTTTAATCAAGGCCTGCACATCAGATTAATGGAGAAATTTGATAAACGTCTCCTATTCGCGGGCAGAATTTTGCCAACTCAGGACTTCGGCTCCGAGCGATGGGAAATGAAGAATTAGAGCGGAGATGAGAGAAGTGAGATGTTTGAGGTCATCTCTTTAAAAAATGACTTTTAATCAGAATTAAAACCGTCTGCAATATCCCGGTGATGATTTCATTACCGGGGAATCAAGATGTCATCCATTTTGAGGACAGGACGTCGGAGGTTTCGGGATCACGGGTGAAGTTCTGGAGCAGCTGCTGGCAGAACGAGTCACAGTCATCAAGAAAGACGAGACAGGTCTCATGAAAAATTCATCTTTTAAATGTTCTCCTTCCACACAATTAATGTTTTTAATGAGCATATATCTCATAATGAGCATATATCTCAGCAAATATCTCCAACCAAAACTAAGTGACATCCCTTTAACTATCAGGGTATAAGATTATGTGACCGAGCTCGGCAGCCGTGTCTGTATAAACCTGCAAAAATATGCATCTGCATTTGCCAAATAATAAAATCCCACCGTGACCAAAAGCATGAGAAGTCAAATGTGAGGAAAACCCGGCAGAGGAAGGCAATTTACTGCGAAATACAAAAGCAGAGCAACGAAAACACATGAAATCAGTAAGAACGAAGGAAAACAGACCTCCGTCGTTCATTACGGGTTAAATGGCTGCACGCAACACGGGGAGGATGAAGAAGCTTCATAACAAATATAGATTGGATGTTTTCTTGCTCTCTTTTGACATTGTCGCAAAGCTGGGAAAATATTGATGCTGAAATTATTCTATTTATTAAATAATCTTTGTGAGGCAGGGTCTCAATCGCACGCTGGTTCCACAGGCAACCAAAGTGGCACTTTGCGGGCACATTGAACCGTGTCACCGCTAAGCGAGCCTGACACATGGGGAGATGAAAGTCTTGTCTTTCATTTACCCGTGACAACCTGTGTATGCTAATGTCCAAGCATCTTCAGCTGAGAGGAGGGCGGACGGTTCTGCCCGTGTCGGCACTCAGTCGGGCCTGAAGGCCTGAAGTGCAGCCTGATACAGCATGTGGGTTCTGGTGTGGACTTCTGGAAACCTCCCACTGCACATCGTAGTGACTTCTGTTAGTTACAAGAGGTAACTGGTGGTACGTTTTGGGTGCACAGCCATGAATTTGGATTGGATTCTTCTAACATTGAAGATTCGTGAACATTTTGACGCACAGAACTCTTGATTTTCAGTTCCTATGTAACCAATATCCACAATTCACTTGGGTTAAAACCAACATAATCATAAACAGGAAAAAAGAAAAATAGCAGCTCATTAGAAAAGCTAATGTTCGGCTGAATTGTGGATTTCTTAAAATTGACCATTATATGAATGCGCCTGCTGCGTACAGATCCTGGTGCTACACAACACTAAAGAAGCAACGAGACTGTGTAAGTGGTGTCTAAAAGAATATGTAATTATTTATTAATGCTAAAAGGTGAGGAGCAAACGCTGCTGTTATTGTTGGAACTAAACATGGCGATGCTTATTACTCTGCATCATGAGAAACATTCAATACGGCCACCTCCGGCCATAGTTGCCGTCACCTGGCAACCGAGCCAAATGCTAGATTCTTCAAACGCTGCACGCCAATAGAAATCGCCTTTGAGCCTTATTGACATACAATTAGCTTTTCAAGTATTCACAGTGGCTATTTAGAGGGCCGTAATTGCAAAGTATAGATCTCTGTTTGTTCAATGAATTCATCGAGTGGATTGATACATTCGATAGGTGGGTGATGCATTCAGAGATCTATCCCATTCAAAATCTATCCCATAAGTCTCAGTGGACTTTTCTTTGTTCTGAGCAAAAGTAGACTTTGTGTTTGTTTATTTTTAGTTATTTATTTTTAATGTTTTCTTGTTTTGGTGTGCATTAATCTCTAAATGTGATTCGTTTGAAAGGTGCTTTCTAAACACATGCTGACTGTCATTAAGAAGTCCTGTTATCCACCCATGCAGCATGTTCAACAGGCAGACTGAGAGGAAGATGTGGAGCATACGTTATATTGATCGTGCACATCTGTTAAGGCAGTCGTACATGTGAATGACTTTGAGCCAAAGCAGATGACAAATTTTGTTTAAAAATGACGGCCATCAGTGTTTATCGGATTCTCGTTACCCAACCACGTAATGGAAGCTGATTTCTGAAACAAACGTTCCACAATTCAGCCAACACTAGTGATCACCAGCGCCTCGTGGCCCTGTGCGTCCCCGCCTGTACTTGCAGCTGATGGTTCAACTGTAGCACTGAGGTGAATTTCTGGATGCGAGCATGTTGCTTTTGAACAAATCAAGGCTGCATTTCTTTAACTGTAACCGCTGTCCAATTAGCAGCTTAGATGGACCCAGTTAATAAAAGAGTCCATTTGATCCGGCGATCCCGTTCATGTTTTGGCTCTGAGCTACTGTGTGTGTTGATGTCGTGATCTGATGTATCCAGGCAGACACCTGACATGATGGTGTTACTTTCACAGCAGCTGTCACTGCGGTCTGTCAGTGATTGACTCGCACCAGATCTGCTTTCAGATTAATATTTCATCTCTCACTTAATAGAAAAACAGATGTTCTGCAGCCGTGTACACTGGGAAATAAGCTGGTGGTAATGTATGCATTACTTACAGCCAGCTAACTAAATTTAGAATGAAATATGCATCTGACAGATGCCTCACAATCAAGTTCCAAAAGCCTATAATGGGATATCGACAGATTTCATTTGTGCAGGGCAGAGTGACCTCATTGGGGGAACTAATAAAACTTTTGGTACATTCAACCGGAAAGATGCCCTGGCTGTATTTTAGTCTTTCAGCTTTCTGGGTGCCCTTTAAAGCATTGACCTCTTCAGAGAGTGAGGGCTCCTATGTGATTAATACTGCTAGGCATTTATTGGCACGCAAGGCACTTTTACCAATAGGTCACCTGCTTGACCTCAGCGCGAGCACGGGGATCGAAACCGAGTGGACAGGAAGCTATATGGCTTAGGGTGGTAACAACAGGCGAAATACTAAAAAGGCATCTCAAACTCATAACCATCCAACTCATATAAAGCTATTTGGGCACACACACACACACACACACAGATCCTTAGTCTCTATCACATTCACCAAGACCCACCCACACAACACACACAGCCCGGGGCATAAAAGGTTTCTGCGGCCAGAACACAAACAAACTCATTTGTAACCTGCCATGACACACACACACACACACACACACACACACACACACATACACACATACACTAGAAAAGCCAAGTAACATTATACCTCTGTGCAGCTAGATGGATCAGACTGTTTATCAGAGGCTCTCCACCAGCACACTGTTAGAAGGATCATAATGTCAGCAATCGATTGCATGGCAATCAATATAGATACCTATTCAGATATCTATTGATGCAGTTTAACAAGGATATTAGTCCGAACTCAGGTAAATGTCAAGAGTTCTGCTAAACAGTGTTTCTAGGTCATAACTGGACTGAAAGGTGTCTAGATGGCACTGGACTGTTACATAACGTTAAAGTGAAGTGAGCTGAAATGGTGCTCGATGGTAGAAAAAACAATGTTTTCTGTATCAGGTCAACAAGCTTCTTAAAATAGGATGCAATGTCTTACATAAAGCAGGATGGATGGAGCATCAGAAGAAGAAATAACGAGCAACACATACACTCTGGTTTATCAGCAGTAAATAGCCAGTGCCATGTTCCCATGCTCCTTAATCATACTCATGCAAGTGTGCACACACACACACACACACACACACACACACACATTCTTCTTCTCTATCTTCCACAAGCAGTCCAAAACACGCACGCGCAACACACACGCACTCATTTGCACATATTTTTCCAGAGACCAAAGGAAGGAAGAGCTGACTGCAACATTTTTCTCCACTTCAAAAAAGTAGCCAGTGTCAAAATGATAAATGAGGGATCATGAGGGAGAGCGTGCATACTTACATTAGACTGCACAAGAGCTTCAAGAGCTGCAACAGCACGGACCAACGCTGGTTTCAGATGTTATTACGCAGAAGGAGCCGGCATGCAAATTACATGCCACGACAGTGATTAGCAATGTGAAATTACTATCAACACAACAATAACATTTTCAACACAACGGGCGTGCAGAGTGTGTGACCTGACATTACGAGCGGCTGGATGGGGGAAATGTTGTGTTCCTTATACAGGTGTTGGTTGGTAAAAGGTTGATTGCTAATTTCCCGGAGGTGAATGCAGCTCACAGATGTGTGCGGGGAACATCTGATAGGCCTTCAGACTGCTGATGCAGGGCGGCGTGGGGATATTTTCAAACATCATTTATAACATCATTTCGGCATCAGTTACAAGATGGCGGCAGGAAGATTGATGGGTGGCGAGGGCTGGTTAATATGCGTGATTGGAATGATACACAAAGCGTGCAGTTTGTTGTTGTGAGAGCGATGGCACACATACTGAAAAGACACGCTCTCTGATTCACAGGATCAACATTCATTCCAATAAAGCAGATATCGACACGAACATGTTTCTGCTTTTCAAACGATTACAAATGTGCACATGGCAACAAATCAACATTTGTTTTCTATATCTAGGACTCTGAATCAACACACATTCCTGGTTAAGTGTGTTTTCAGTTTCATTTTGTCTGCCGTGTAATCCCTTTTTTATCGTTTGCTTCTTTTACTTTTACAGGGAGATTTGGTCCGACAACAAAAGGTTGTAAAAACCATCACAAGATTTGCTTACAACCATAGTGTAGCACTTCTCCAGATAACAAGAGAAAAGAAAGCCCGTGCAAAGTTACTGCACGGGCACTGCCCAGCACACCCTCGGATCAATTACAATGTAATTACAATAGCAGACAGAAATACAACCTGGGTCTGTGCTCTGTCTGCACTGATAACTGATAGATAAGCACCTGAGGGATGGCTGAGAGAAGCACCTGGCCAGAAACACATCTCAATGCTGTCAATAAATTACTCTGCTGGGACTGTGCTTTCCCGGGTAAGGCTACACGATCGGCGGCCACCAGCCACATCCCGACCGCCTGTGCAGTCCATCCAGCTGTCCGGTGGGAAAGACAAGTGTGGAAAAAAGCAGCAGTTTCGGATACTGCGGTAAAAAAAAAGGTCTGGCTTTCTACCATCCCCCCTCCCCTCCCCCACCACATCCACACTCCTCACTTTCTGTGAGCCCTTAGGGAACCGGCAAGTCGGTGCAATTTCAAAAACTCTGATCAACCCTTTGCTTATCAAGAAGCACTAAGGGCTAAAATGTGCGACACCGATGCAGATGTGCCAATGATCGGCGGTCAAAAGGATGAGTGGAAGAGCAGAACTCGCTGCAGAGAGCGCATAAAGACAAAGAGATCAGCGATAAGACAGAGAAGTGCACCCATATCGACTGCTGTCAGTTAGGAGCATGTTAAGGAGTGTATTAAGGATTAGAGGGGATTAGTCATATCAGATCACTAGAGGGTTATCAGTGGTCGCAGCTCCACAAAGAGGAGCTCCCGGCCTCCGAAACAAGCACCCCACCGTCCTCGTATAAGTCTTAATATTAACCTATTAAGTTGGACGATTTATGAGTTTGGAAAAACAATTAAGCCTGTGATTTTTATTAGGAGCTTGATTGAGTGCCTCCTCCCCGGCGTCTCGACACTACCAAACTTTACCCCCCCCGGAGAGAGCGAGGGCTCGCTCCAAATATTACCGTGATTTAAGATGCAAAACCAACACGCATTAAAACAGCTCAGAGCTTATTCCATGCGCGCTTCCACACAGAACCAATTTAGTTTCCATTGATCGCTTTTCAAGCAATTAGATTTCCATTGATGGAAAAAGTAGAGGCTGCTTGTATGAGATGGGGAGGGTCAGTGGTTGGGCGCTGTGATTTGCACGTTTATTCAGGCCGCTTGACCAACTCCTCTAACCCCTGACAGATCCCTGGCTCCCTCCCCCCTATCCCACCTTCCCCCTTCCCCTTCCCCACCTTCCGGACAACAAATAATTCACCCAGCATGAAAAAACGCCTGGCGTCAGATTATATATCCGTCTTTATTTCCGATATTGCCTCTTTGTTTCTGCAAACTTGGCTGATTTTCTAAATTGTGGAGTATTGACTGTTTCAGAGCCTGACCAAGCGAGTCTGATGTAACACATTGGAGGTAATGATATCCCAGCGACGGGAGAGGCAGTGGCTGGGGCAGCACTGGACGATGGCCAGGCCCTGTAACCATTAGTCTCCTCAGGAGCCGGAGTCTGTTCAGTTCCAGCTCGGCAGGGCTCGCCATCGGGACAAACGGTAACCCAACTCAACCAGTGAAACCACCAGAACCCCTCCCGTGTGGGATGCCATCAGGAATCACTTCCTCTCATACAGCCAAGGTCGTTCCCCGTCTCTCTGGAAAGATCCACAACACGCTTAATCTTAAACAGTCACATAGCAATGGGTTTTAAAAGCGAAACGTTCCATATTCAAACTACAGCGTAAAGGTGGAAGGGTGAATGGTAGATTCAAGGTATAAAACAGGAACACTGAATGCCATTAATGTGAAAGTAGGAAGTAATTCCCAGCAAGCTCCCAGAGGAAATCCACCTTTCGCCAAAGCCTGGAGATTTTGACAAATGCCTTTCTCAACAGCAGCAAAGGAGACAAATGTTACATTTAAACAGAAATACTTAATTTCCGCTTTTGGTGACTTGCAGCAGATATCATTAATCAACAGAGGCCTACCACGCTCAGTGAGCCTGCTAAGAACCAGATGATCGCCCTCTTCCACTCAATCCATCAAGTATGATTGGAGAAAGAAAAGGTTCAAAAATTTTGAGTTGCACCCACGCGGGAAGAGTAATTACCCTTGTGCCAGTCGCTGAGGTGTTCCTGTGACACCTCGACCCTCTGTTTATCATGCACCAGATTACTCATGGGGTTGTCAGCGCGGCGTGACAGAACCAGCACCTCCCCCTATGGGCGGGGGGGGGGGGGGGGGGGGGGGGGGGGGGGGGGGGG
>JAVQJL010030029.1:0-14240 GCA_036024295.1 Nannoperca obscura | reverse complement strand
ATGTCTTGACTCTATTTTCTATTCATTTCACAACGTATGGTGGTGAATAAGTGTGACTTTTCATGGAAAACACAAAATTGTTTGGGTGACCCCAAACTTTTGAACGGTAGTGTATTTAGCAACAGCTTCCAGCTATATGCTGCTGCAGATTTCTTGTTTGACATTGATGTATAATCTCTCAAAAACACATAAGAATTAAAAATAATAAAACATCACCCTCACTCTGGCTCAGAGACATCAGCAATCGACCAGATTTCTAAATGAAGATGTACTAAGTGGAATCTGAGAATACTGGTCTGGGAACAAGTACAGCAGAGAGGGAGCTTTCTGCACGACGTCCTGCTGAGATAACACATGTTTCTCTGTCATGATTTTTTTTTCTTCTTCTCTCATAACAGCAAAGTGGCAAAAACAAAACAGAACTGTATTTCAGACAGACAAATGCAAGTAAACATATGAGACAATCCTGTCATTGATCAAATTGAGCTGTTCCACGTCTTGAAAGCTTTTTGCATTTGTCTTTCGATGTCCTACTTTAAATTAATTCATGGAAGTTGGTGAAAACGTGACTTCAGATGTCAAACAACATGGGCTGAGCTCCGCTCACAGGGAAATGGTGCCGATAATTGTGTTTGTTGGATGATTAAGAAGGTTTCAGGGAGCAACTTGTGCCTCTGTGCCTTGGTAGCTTCTTGATGATTAGAAAGCCATCCATTTTAATGGCTTTTCCTCTCCCTTTGTTAACTAGGCACCTCTCTATACAAGAAAATGGCACCCAAATGAATGGCATTCCATTAAAGGAGAAATAATAGCTCAAAGTATCAAAACAAAGGAAAGAAAAACAACCATGAAGACATATAAAGGTTTGAGATATGGAGATTTACAATCTTACAATCTCAGCATGCCACTCCCAAAGAATATGTTTTTCCAAACTTGTCAAACCTGAATTGTATTGACTAGAAGTTAATATTTAATAGTTAAGACACCTATGTGCTGCTCCAGTACAACAGGCCTTTTGTGATGAACAACTGAACTGGGATTTCATTCTTATGTTACTTTTTGTCATGCATCCTTAAGTGCATTGTATTAATGCAGCATTGTGCTATTTGAAACACGTCAAATGCCCCCCACTCAACAAACGCTTCACACAGACAGAAAAATTGGTCAAGGTGCAGCAGTCAGGATGTAATGATCCAGAGAGTTGAGGTCGATGCCTGGAAAGTATGACTCGTTTGTCCGAACTGAGTCACAATGCGATGACGCATGGAAAGACATCGCCGATATGCCGGCTTACATCAAAAAAACAAAAGGCCATTATACAAATGGTTCAAATTGATTTCAAACAGGTTGCTCACCTCAGAGCTTCTAATTTTTAATACTTAAAAACTATATTTTTACCTAAGCTAATATTTTATTTTCAATATTAGTGTTTACATTTTCTCAATAATGTTTCATATCAAAACAAATGAGAATATATCAAATCAATCTCTGGGTTGAGTGGCCTTCAAAACTTAGCGTGGCTCATTTTTTGTGAAGCATCAGACAGAACAGCACTTTCTGAACAAATCCATTACCTGCTTTTATCAGGTAAAGAGCACAAATGGCTCTCTCAGCATAAGAGCTATCATTGTGACATCAACAAGGATTCTGCAAAACTATTTGACAAAAAATACAAAACTTTTTATGCAGGTTAAAATACATTTTTTAAGCAAACAAGAACTTATATAAAACTTATGTATTATCATAGGCCCACAGATGAGACTGACCAACATTGATCATTTGTCGGTGTTTACACCTTCCTGACAAGGGAGACAATGAGAGAAAGTACCGTCCTCTCTTAGCAGAAATGGTGGAAGTAGCGCGATGAATGGATGTTAAATGGATGCAAAAACATCCAGGAAAAAGTTGGTGTGGGTGGTTGACTCAAAAAAGCACCGTAACTTACGTAAGTTCGTGTGCCATCTGGTACCAACAGTCAACATTGTTTTTTTTAACCAGGACGACAACGCTTTTCCAAACCTGAAGCGTGCAAGACATTTTTGGAAATACACTTATTTGCTTTCTTGCGTTAGATGGAACGCGTAATACCGCTCTAATGTCTGTACAGTAAATATGAAGCTGCTGCCAGCAGCCTGTTAAGCTTAGCTTATTAAAAATAACTGAAATGTCAACAGAAATCTGCCTACCAGCACCTCTAAAGTTCACTAATTAACACATTTAGTAACATGTTGTATGTAATTTGTTTCTCAGGAGATTGCTGCGTTGTGTTTATTAGTGAGCTTTCATGGTTTCATTTTGTTGCCATTGGACATACCCAGGCTAGCTGTTTCCCCCTATTTCCAGTCTTTATGCTAAGCTACGTTAACGGGCCTTATATTTACTCCACAAACATGAGAGTGGTATCAATCCTATTATCAAACTCCAGAAAGTGAATACAACAGGTAACCTCTTCACATCCCGACCATGACGGCAAGTTTCCTAACATTAACCAAGTAGCTCTAGATCCCTAATCTTATTTAGACTTTAACCATAGCGGTGGCAGATCAGAAGTAAATTTTAGTGAAGGATAATTTTGGAAGGTACTGATGAGCACCCTATTTTGTCATTGTAGTATGAGAACTTGGTGCACAGACAAAGCAAAGTAGAACCCAAAGTTTTGAGGACAATATGGACCATTATTTGTTTTTTTATGTTCCTGTAAGTGTTGCCTTAAAAGTCCACACAGACCTCACATGATCTGTGTTGGGTTGTGTTTCTCTTTGTTGAAAGAGAACGCTTTCCACCGACTGCTAACTGACATTTTGTGGGCAGCATTTGATTCGGTGGAAAACGTGTGGAGCTGGTGGACTGAAAGGTTCCCCGCTACCGCTACAGAGACAGAACAATCCCACATGGGAAAAGTGTGTCCTCCCCCTCTGTCGTTTCCATCTCAGAACTCGGCCAGCTCTCCCTCAGGAGAAACTCACAAGGTGATTAGAGAAGCAACCTGGAATACAAAATGACTTACCATGCAGTTTACCTTCAGACATGAGCTTTTATGCCAAATGTAACTCTTTGCCGTCTCCATCACACACGCTCGCTCGCCCGCTTTGTCACAGAACCAAGTAATTACAGGTGTTTCTCATTATTGGCCGTCGGAATTGACGCTGTTTTTTCTTGACACTTGCATATGTTTAAAGATAAAAGATTATTTAATTACTTTGTATTACTTACTTTTATGTGAGGACCGCATCGATATGCTTCTGTTTTAACTTTTCACCTGGACACATGGGTAGGTGTACTACCTGTGTGTACTGTAAAGAGCACTCATCTCTCACAACAACAAGAGCTGTTTTCAACAAACACATCTCGCCTGGCGCAGATTAGGCATGGTAAATTACAGATCAACCTATCCTGACTCTGATCTCTGTCAGGCAACATACTGCCACTGTTTGCATGTTTTGATCTATCGTCTTAAGATAGACTGATAACGGTGAGAAACGCCTGAAACGGAAGACGCTACCATGGGGTCTACGGGTGCAAAACTCCCCCAGAACAACCCACCAAAGTTCGTATCTCCACCATCACCACATCAAGTGTCTTTGCTGAAATGTCACAGATATGATAGGTGATAATTTACAATGGCAGCTGCGGGGCGGATGGATGGCACAATCTCCATCCATTACATCTGTGTGTGTGTGTTTGTGCATCCCTTAATGGCACTGATAAGCAAGAGGATGTTGGTTTTAGCACCGTGTTGGTACAATGACGTACATCTCATCTCTGCTTGACAGCCTGTTATGAGCTTTCTCCAAACATGTCATTGACAAGTGTCTTAAGCTGCCTGTGTCTCCTTGAACTGAAGATAAATGACTGTGTCCTCTTGAAAGCTTAACAATATAAATGATTTATTCCGTTCAAAAGTCCTATCAGTGATTCATGGCTTGCTACTTGTCTAGGTTTAGCTGGCGTTAAATGCATAAACAGCTGAGCTAATGCGGCTAGACTCGGGTACAACTCAGTGTGAGACCTGCTTGCTTCAGATGAAGAGCTCTCTCTCTCTCTCTCTGGCATCAAGGGTGTGACGTTTCTGCGGCCAGTGTTGATAAACCAACTCCTCAGGCTGGCGGTGCATTCATGAACCTGCTGTCAACTCTTATAGCACGTACACTACTTGAAATCTGTGTGGTACAAATTTGCATTTGCATAGAGAAATTGTGCAGGTTGATATTTTCCAGTATTAGGCCAGCGCTGTGAGACACAAAATAAAAACTGACAGAGCAACAAACATTATGTCAGTTGAAGTCTACTCATGTAAGTTTTATTTGCCATGAAATGAAAAACAATTGTTTGTGCTAAGACTAGATTGCAGAAGTCAGTGCTGTGCTGAAGTATAGCTGCATATTTAGCAAATGTAACTCCTTACGAAAACAGCCACTGCTTCACATTCTGGTGCTAATTTGAAATAAAAGACAAGGTCCACTCAATTAGCCTACATCCCTTTTCCAAATTGAAGCCCATTTGCATTTGCTTTGCAATACTCTGAAATCAGCCAGCTGTGGAGAATTTATAATGTGGTTGTAGGTGCCAAAGCTTAGATATTTCTTAATTACAACATAATTGATGGCTAATGTTTCGTAGCAGGCAGAAGAGTTGTTGTTAGTGGTGCAGTGGCATGAAAAGGAGAAGTAAAACTTGACTATGCTTGAGCAGCCAAAGTTATTATTCCATTAAACCTTGGGATACATGTGTGGCGCTCTGATTTGGGCACGCAGCTATCAGCCTGGAAAATCACACCGAGATTGTGTTTACATGGTAATCGGCATTCAAAGTGCACGGGTCATGATCAGGAGAATTAATCTAATTACCATTATCATTATTTTATTATCTGATAAATTGGCTGTCTTGACAAATGCTCCCTGAGGATACACATGTGGAAAATGGCAAAGTGCAAAATGCCAAAGTCTCTGAGTGAAAGTGGTTCTGCTGGGGTTATCAAATTAAAACTACTTTGTCAGTCATGCCTAGATATACACATGGGGCAAGGACAGTGTGAAATTAAAGTTACAGTTTAAATTCAAGAGACCATGAAGAAACGACTTTGTCAGGTGATGAATTACTAATATGATGTTGCTCATTTGGCTTTTGAAGCGATGTAATGTAAGTAAAAATAACTTTATAATTATGAGAAAAGGATCTTCGGATCAACGTAAAGTGAAAAGTCACAACGCTGCTGGTGACCGTTTCATTGATATTCTGTTGCTAGGAAACAGCTTGAATCAGTATTTACTTCCTGCCAGCTGTTGACATTAACAGGAAATCAACTTGGACCCATTTACACCGTGTGTATGTAACCGACAGATGATCTTCAGGAGCTGGGACTGGCTGTAGCCTGCTGGAGAAAACTCACAAATCAGAGTGAGCTTCTTATATAGAAATGTAGAATCATTGCTCCTGTACAGTGTCAGCTTTTAGTTAAGTTTATAAAAATAAAAAAAAGGAATGTTTTGACATTTCTCTTCAAAGATATAAATTAGTTTTATCATATTTACAAGATCTTTATCAAGTTTGTGGGCTTTCAGACAAGATAGTGAGTAGTAATGAAAACAATCATGTGGAAAAGTAAGATTAAGTTTGGTTCGAATTGATAAGAATCGTTTGTGGTCGCTCCTGAGGTACCTTCAGACTGGGTATTCCCAAGGCTCAGAGGAACAGGAGGGACTTTTCTTTCCCTCAAATAAAGTATATAAATAATATGATAACTATGTATTAATGATTAGCTCTTTAACGAATGGGTTTGAATGTTTAATTAATTTATTTTAATTGGCAAATGTGAAACATATTAACAAATAATACAAACGTTTTAACATACTATAAATATCCACTCCCCACCTGCACCCAAACTCCCCAGGAACCTCCTGTTCTTTAAAAATAATAGGTAAATTATAATGTGTAGTGTCCCTATCTCCATAAGCCACAAAGCTTGTTCCTTATTTGCAACAGTTGCTTTTCATTTTGTTCAAGTCCTGATTGAGTCAAAATGTTATACAAAGTGCATTTGTATAGTAAAGTCTTGTCTGTCAGTTCTGACAAAACTCTTGATACGCTTAATCAAGAGTCTTCAACAGAAGAGTTCGCTCACACCAGTTGTTTGTTGCTTCCCAGCATGTGCAATTACACCATTTTAATATTCAACCTCTGGAGTGTTTTCATGCTAATATCAGTGACATGGATACGGTGTAGTCGGTGACAGAGCTGATGGTTTCGGTTGCTAAAGATGTGAAAAATCCCCAAAAAGGACTTTAGATCAAAGTCTCTATTGTACTGTACCTTTGAGTATATATATTATTAATACAAAATAACTAAACAATAACAATAAATGACAATAGACTTGATTCAATTAACAACATGTACAACTCTTTATTAATGAGTGTTTTGAGTGAATTAATATACCACTGGTTTACAGATATCTTACTCTATACCTGATCATTAAAATGTGTTAGCATATTTTCTGGACAGATGAAGCAAAGGATTGTGGGATGGCAATAATCCCTTTCCTTTATGTTGGTCCCGCTTGTATTGTGGTCACCACTTAATGTATCTGTTTATAGATCATTTCACTCCGATAGGAACATTTATAGGAAACTTCTTAGAGAATAAGAAGGTTCCTATAAATGGGGAATTTACATGTGGAACCAGGACAAGTGCAGAAACAGGGTTTCAGTTTTATAGCCATAATGAATTCTCTGATAGCTGCATAATTAAATGGACAGTTACCACGGAGCTTGCTGTTGCTCGCCCCATTTTATGCTTCATGTTTTGTTTTGTTTTGTTTTTGTTTGTTATTTTGCAGCCTGCACGGACAGGGGCTCGTTAATGATTTCTGGGCTGATGTGTAAAATAAATGATGACCTCCTGGCCTACCCCCGACTCCTCCACAGCACCTTGCAGTTAATCGCACTTTAACGCTCTCTTTCATTCGCTGTCCTCTATTGTATTTTAAGCCCGGGATGGTCTGACCTGTAGGACCTGGCAGAAAGTTGCTGACTGACAGCATAATTCATAGTTGCACATAATAATTGGTTTAGCACTGGCTAATGTAAAGCGCAGAGGGCAATGGAAATTGTTTGTAGGTGTGATTGAAGCAATAACAGTGCACACACAAATGGACTAGACAGTCTGGCATTTTGCCCCATCATCCTGCACAACTGTCTAGACAGGTTTCCAGATGTTTATAACAAGAGGCATTAAGGCACTGCTGCTGCTAACAAGCCAAATGTGTCACACGCGCAGCATTTCAGATGGCTTCACAGTCACACAGAACTGTAGGGTTTTTTTATTACGCTTTTATGCCCCAGCATTTGTTTGACATGTCATTGGACGACACCTCCCACACGAGTTCACCTTGCTCACACTACAATAAACAGAGAAAGCACCGCGCTCAGTCTTAATTTAGGTTGACTCTTGTAGAACCATCGTCCTTCTCACTTATCTCCTGTGCTGCTATCAAAATATTCACTACCCCTCTCCATCTTCAGTTACGGAATCACAAACTATATTTAAACTTGTTAATATGAAACTCTGGGAAGTGAATTTATTCCAGGAGGGACCTGGGTATCCTGGGTGTATATTACTCATGCTTCTCATTGCTTTTCAATTAGAGGAGAAGGAACAGCTACAAATGATCTGCTGGCCCATGGTGCTTCTTAAGCCTCTGCTTCTTTGTTCATCATGGGGCCCTAGACAGTAAATAATCAGAATGAGTTATACATAATGGTTTGCTCTGTGGAGGCTGATATAAGTGGAATGCCAAAACAATGCAGCCTAATGAATGAGGCATGCAGTGCAATAGATGTTTGACAGAAATAGAAATGTATCATTACGCTCACTGCTGTCCATCTTTCTGCTTTATGCATGAATACATAACTATATTTATATGTGTATGTGTCGGGCACGGAAATGCCTGAAATGATATATTGTGCACATAGTATGTTCACAATGTGTCATTTCAAGACAGAGACACATCATCTGCTTTGTTAATAACAATGAACACAATCCCTTTGTGTGTATTGGAAACTGGTTTAAAAGATATAGCCATGCTACATGTACTTTTAAATACTTACATCCTACAGTAAGCAGGCGTGTGGTGCTCGAAACATTACGGTTTCCCAGGGAGTAACTGCCACACTGGTGAGCGGAACGGAGGAAGACTGTCATCTGCCTGGACACAGGAAATAGAAACAAACAACTATGCTAAACCATTTGTGACAGCATCACTCGAATCTGTTGCAAGGTTTGAGCTTCACATGTCCGTCAGTCTGTCGTGCCTTCCCTGTGTACAGGCTGCAGTCATCCAGGAATTATCCACAGCCGCCAGCACTCACTCTCACTGTGAGTGGACAGCCCACCAGGGCCACAGAGAACCATATGGCTGTATAAAAAAGATCTCGAATTGTAGGCCAAAAACCTTAAACTGGACTCCTAGCACCAACGGTCAATTTATGTTGGTTAAAACAAACTAAATGTGTGAATACCCCCCAAAAATATGCAGAATCTTACTGTTGAAGCATTACTGTCATATTGACATCTGTTCATTTTTTTCTTATAGACCACATGCAAACAAGCCTCCGTTTAATGTGTACATTTTCCAAAATAAATGATTAAAAAAATGATTTACATTTCTAGTTTGGACACCAATCATGGTCCAATAAATAATAATTAAAATGAGAGACAAGGGGTAGTAGTCTTTTTCTATATTATAAAGCATGTCTGGAGGGGATATTTAAATCAATGCATTTGGCCTTGCTACAGAAACTCTCTCACCAGACAAGTACGGTAATTTTGGAAGATTTTGCTTAAGCCTGGATTACATTCAGCAAACATTTTTGTTAATGTTCAATACAAAGTCTTTTCCACAAAATCTATGCATGGCAACTATGCCATGGTTAAAGTTAGCCAGCTAAAACAATTGGTCAAAGTTAGGGACATTTTCTAAAAAGTAAACATTAATTGCAGGTTGTGAAAGTCGAACGTGCTACAGGCTCATCCACCTCCACACCCTCACTTTCCACCTTGCTAAATAAAGGACACACTACTTCTTGCGTTGGCACTGAATGTTGGCACTGCACATAAATCATGAGGTGGTATGGACATAATTCAGGGGGGCACTGGGCTGTGCTACAAGGGAAAACGTTTGTATTTTGTTGTGATTTAAATATTGTTTCTCCTTAAAGTATTCAAATTGTTGAGATAATTGTACACCTTTGCACAGGATGGTGTCACTTCCATTCTCATCTAACCATCCCTACTGTATGATTAAAAATGTTAGAAGAAGAAAGGGAAGCTATGCTAAAAGTCCCATATGGATATGCAGAGGGCAGATTCCTCTGCTGGCAAGATTGGTGTAATCAAGGTATTCAGAAAATCACAATTGAGCAACAATAGAGTCAGCCACGTGTAGCAGAAGATGTGAGAAAAGTTCAGCTCCTCAATTTTCGAGGACAAAGCAGTCATTTATGTTTTGTTCCACAGAGGGTGAATCTGACTTAAGCAATGAGACGTTACCTGAATAGAATTATGGGTATTGTAGTTCACATTAAGTTATGCTGAGCTGAGCTAATGTAAAGACTGCTGCCGTTTGTCCTTCTCTCAGTTATGTACAGTATACATGCATTTATTTTTGGTTTAAGTTAGACTACTGTATATAAAACACAAACGTATGGCAGGAGCTTTAAGGAGAAATTCAGTTTTCTAATTGTTACGTATATTATTATATAATAATATATAAGTATTATTAAAGGAAGAAAGCAGTAGGAGGGAGTGATTGGAGGGTTGGTTTTCTTTTTCACAAGGCACTATGGGAGGGGGAAACAGGAATGGGAATGTCAGGTTATGGTGACAGCTCTGGCTTTTGATCAGCGCATCTCAATGTGGCATGTTGTGGCCAGTGGATGATGGGACTGGCGTGACAGGAAGACATCCATGCATACCGGAACAGCGAGGAAAGGCTTTGTCATATGTGTTACTCACAGCCCTCCTGTCAGGGTGCACAATGGCTGTACACTTGTGCATGAATACACTGAAAACATCACATCATCTATGGTATTTATGTACATACTTGTCTATTTAGCGTGTGGAAACAATGAATGTGAGCCAAGCATTGTGGCTTGAAATAACACAGTAGTAATGTGATGATGTTTACAATAATACATTTTGGTAATGTCACAGTAACCAAGCAGACAAATTCAAGGAAGTGAAATGTGACGGAAGTATAGTGTCTTGTTTAATGTATTCAGCTGTCAGGCTGTCCGAACTTTGCCTCCTGTTTCCCGCCTGGACATGCTGCTGGCCCTGCTACACCACCAAACAAACTTTCCGATGAGTGTGAAAGGAACACCTTCACAAACACATGTTCTTCAGGGAAGGCTGGACACACTGTTACTTCAACAGACAACCACTGAGTTGATTGACAAACCTACTCCTTCTAACCTGACAGCTAATCAGGACAACCAAAAAAAAACCAACAAAAATGGTGTTTAATGTCATACTTTACTTTTCTCTGGGAAAAAATTCTACAGAACACCCAAAAAATCATATGAAAAACAGATTACAATTAACGATACCCTGAGGAGTTTTTGACCACTAATGGAGCTATGGAGCAATGTCTTGATGTGCGAGTCCCCATTTTGTTTGTCTCTAATGCAGGCAAACAAGGATGATGTCGCTCTATGCTGTGATTTTGAATTTGACAGTCGTGGTGAAATCGTTGGTCATCATTCAAATCCTCAGTTGATTTTAGATCGAAAATTTAGGACCAAAGGTGATTGCTACCACCACCCACATTTACAAACCAACCTACAATCACAATGCGACATGAAACGACCAAAATACACTGGCAAACTCACTTTGCAAAATCAGCATGTCCTGTTGGTCTTTTCTCCCTGGCTAAATGCCAGCACTATTGCCAAAGCTTGTCTGTTGTTTTGCTACATTTTCTAAACATTTGTGCAGCATAAATAGATGGTGCGAGTAGACGGCATTTCTTTGCTTGCATCTGTTTCTCTTTCCATGATTCACCAGGCATTCATTGTAACATTTGACATGTGTCAAACCTGAGTCTGACACAGATTGTAACTTTATCAAACCTACCTTGCAAAGCATGACACGTAGTGAACTTGCTAGTACTTATTGCACCGTCTCATAAGCGCGTCTAGAAATGTAGCAATGGACATGAATGTGCACAATGCAGGCTTCAAAATATTCCGATATGAGGAATGAATTCCATTCAACATATTTGTCAGACCTCAATGATACTCACAATATGTTTTGATGAGAAACACTAAATGGAAACATCCATTCTCTAACCATCCGTGTATGATTAAAAATGTTAGAAGAAGAAAGGGATATGCCCATATGTATTTAAATGAAAGACACATCGTTGATATTTAGCTTAAAGTGTCAAATTATAATAGTTGAAATGATTCCAATGATTCAAACTCAAACTCAGTGACAATGTATGCACGTCTGCAAAGAAATTTATAAAACGTGACAGAATATTATAAGGTTTCATTCAGTCTCTGACAGCCACGAGCATCTAACTGTTGTAAATGTCAAAAGTGTTGTAATTGTTTTTCTCTCTAAAAGCATTGTGATATCTTTGGTAATGAAAAAAGGCATAAAAGAGACACATCAGCTTCTGAGTGGACATCCGCTTGTGGCTTCTCATATCAAATGAGTTGATGGTCAAAGACACCAGAGATTAAAAAACACAAGCACTGACGCAATGTGACTACATAGCGGAGCTTTGTCAGATCCAGGCATTGTTTGGGATCTTTTCCCTGACTGGAAAGTAAATCACTCCAATGAATAATTAATAACTCCCAAGAGGACAAAAAAAAGTAGAGATGTAAACTATAAGACTGTTCCTATCTCATATTTGTTTCTCTGTGAGCGAGCGGCACATCAGATTGTGTCACATCTGCAAATATTTTGTCACTCAACTCGTGTGGTTTACTGATGTTCCTTTTCCTACGTGCTTTCCCGTGCACCCAACAACTTGGAGAAAAGCAGTGCACAAGAAAAGCACTAAACCAACAGCAGATCTAATATAATAGCATTTTCTTTTTCCAACGAGAGCTGTTGCAGTGATATGAAGCAAATGTTGGCTGTGATAAGTCAATAAAATGTGGTATAATGGCCTTTATTTGGTCTGATTTTTGCACAAGTGGGTGATTGTTAGAAAGGAAAATGGACAATAAAGCAAGAAAATGACGGTGATGATGAAACACACGACAAGAAATCACCACGCTTCAAATTTTTTATTTGAGGACACAAGCACGCACCCATACAAGAATATACGGAATTTCTTGAGAATATGACCCTAAAAGGCTTGTTGTATTTCAGCTACTTTTGTGCTAAAAATACATTAAGGTAGCGGCATTAGAGGATCACAGTGTTACCATAACATGCTGTCAGGTGAAATGCTCATGAGTATACAACCCCTATAAAGAAAAGGAAAATATGCCCCCTCAATTAAAGAAACGCGGTAAAAACAGTATTGTTTGGTGTGACAGGATAAAAAAATCCTCCTATCCCACTGGCCTGGTAATCCTCAGGCGGATAATTAAAAAGTGTGTGCCACAGTCAGAAAGGGGGGGAAAAAAGGATTAAAATAAATAAATAAGTGAGAAGAAGGGAGGAGGCTCTGCCCAGATCCCGGGGGGATCCATTAAAGAATGTTTTCTTGAATTGAGGTTAGGTGCATTGATCTCTGTCGAAGCTGGCACAGCTGAGAGTTAACACTCCCTTCCTGCGACTCTGACTCATTTCATACATTATTCCAATTAAATCACTGTGGCCTGCCTGGCTGCCTTTCTTTCTGTTTTCTAGGAAAGTGGGGAATTGGCATCTGCCACATTACAGTACCTCTGCTGTCATCAAATATGACTAAAAGGAGATGCACACTACTGTCGAAGCAGGAAGACACAAATAAGAGAACAAAAGATGGCCAGCTGAGGTGATGTTTTGTCTACGGCCGCAGAGGTAACGATTGAATGTCCACCATGATAGATTAGACACATTAGCTACACGCTAATAGGTGCACTGTCCCATACAGTAGGCCTACGTGTCATTGTATGATATATTGACTGGTGTGAGGACAGCCATTGTTTTGGTTGCCGTTTGTACAGAATGTGAAAGCAAAAGCCCATTACTTTAAGTTACTTTGGGGACATTCTTTGGCATTTGCAGGTGGTTGATAGGACCATTCACTTCTACTGTATAAATAAAACTTTGACATACTGTATGAACTTTGACGTACTGCTTTCAAAACCTTATTTCACAGCCGCTAAGTGGCGGTACGCTGTGGGCACCAAAATAAGACGTATACAATACAAGGACAATACAATCTCACAACAAGGTGCATTTAGTAGTTGTTCTGGAGCTTTTGATTGCATCACAGTGATGGAGTTTGCCCAGACGTCTTGAAATTGTAGAGCTTGTGGGGAGATTGTTTTGTTCGCCACTTTACCCAAGGTTAAGAATTAACTTTGAAGTTCAACTTTTAGGCCATCATGAACACAAAGTCCTTATTTTATTTTATTTGAAAATCTACATTTTTTAAACAACTGGCACCTCATCTACTTTATTTGAGGGCAACAATGAACTTTCCATCTCAAGACGTTTGTTTGTGTTTCTCCCACTCATGCCCTCTATTTGTTTATTTACAATATGTTTTGGGATCTAAACATACATGAGCTCCCCCAATTGTATATAATATAATATATAATATTCTAATGAAATTTTAAATCACTTAACTGCAACTTTGTGAGGCTGTAGTTCAGCACAGCAGTGCTTTGAGCTAAATGCTCACATCAGCATGCTATCATGTTCACAATGACAATGTTAACATGCTTATTGTATGTGTACGATGTTTATCATGTTCACAATCTTAGTTGAGCTTGTTGTTAGCATGCTAACATATGATCTGGCTTGAAGGCAGACACCAAGTTAGGGGATGAGAGTGGAGATATGGATGCTTGAAGTTGGTGGGCTGCAGATTAATCCACAGAGAAACTTTTCATTGAGGCTGTGATGACCCTCATCCCTTTTCAGTGCTTTTGTTAGTTTCTGTCAGCATATATTGTTGGACCCTATCCCAACTAGGCTGCTTAAAGAGGTTCTGCCCTTGGTTGGCACTTCTTTGCTGGATATGATCAATGTGTCCTTATTGAGGGGCTATGTGCCGCGGTCCTTTAAAGTAG
>JAVQJL010030018.1:0-18336 GCA_036024295.1 Nannoperca obscura | reverse complement strand
ATATATATATATATATATATATATATATATACACATGTGAATACATTGAATACATACACCATACACACACATACATATGGAATCAACTAAGTACTTTTTGAAAAAGTTTTCCACAACAGTTACCAACATAATTTTATCTTGAAAATATGAACATATGGGAAGAAAAAAATCTTTTCATTTTAAGAAACAAAGAAAACATTCATCTGTAAAGATACGTTTATCTTTATGGAAACGTCACAATTTCTGTGTGTGTAGGCAATGTGAGAGAACTTATGGTAATGTATAAAACCAAAAACCAAGCATCTGACATTCAGAGATTATTATGTATAAGGCATGCTAAGAAGATATATTCATTGATACATTGCTCTTGTACTGTGACCCTGTCGTTTAAAGGTCACTTCTCCCTGCCGCAGTCGGTGCACAAGATGTTGTCACGCTGGGTGAGGAAGCCGCGTCCCACCAGCGACACGGAGCACTGTGTGCAGGTGAAACACTCGCTGTGCCACTGGCGCTCCTCAAAAGAGACATACTTGGCCCCTGCCAGACCTACACACATCAAACACAGATCCATGTATTCACATAATGCACAGGTTAATGCACGATCTTCCCCTTGTTCATCTGACAGTTCCTACACAAATGCAAATAAAGCCCTTGAATATGAGCGAGATAACTGTGTGGTGTCAGAATGAATGAAAACACGAGCACAGCCGGTGACTCACTGGTGATTGGCTTGGTGCAGCCCACGCACTTCTTTGCATACAGGTTGCTAAAGCATTCGAGGCAGTAAGGGTAGTTTTCCCTGGAGGTGAAGCGCTGACCCGACAGCTGCTTTCTGCAGCCGATGCATAGGAAACACTCGCGATGCCAGGGCTTGTCTTGGTATGTCACTCCACCTGTTGTGATGGCCTAGAGGTAACACAATTGAGACAAGGCAAGAGTGAAAGAAAACAGACAGTGATACTCCTCGTGCTGGAAATCCTATTATTGTGCAGTGTGTGACTAACATTTACAGTGGGTACGGAAAGTATTCAGACCCCTTTAAAACATTTTTTTCATTTTTTATATTACTGTTGGGTCATTTATCCAAACTAAAATATGGTTATTTTATTTATTTTATTTTATAATATTGTTTTACCATAAAACTCTCACAAATGCATTGTTAGTAATAAACAATAAGGTGCATATGGCATCCAACACTGCAAAGGATACATATATTATTAACAATCAGTTAAAAATAGTGACATTTAAGTTTTAAAAAGTTTGTGTAGATTATAACAGAAAAACAACCCCTTGAATTGGGTGGTAAAGTTAGTGCGTTTATGCTTTATTGACCCAAATTGGATCAATTTTGACCCACTTGTGTTACAATCTGCCATGAGGCAGCAGGAGAAGGACCCAATTGCAGACAGGCAGCTCCAGAGAACCAAAGGATTTATTGAACAAATACAAGGAACCAGGAACCAAGAACCAAGAACCAAGAACCAAGAACCAAGAACCAGGGACCAGGAAACAGGAACAAAGAACAAGGAACCAGGAACCAGGAAACAGGAAACAGGAACCAGGAACCAGGAACAAGGAACCAGAAACCAATAACAAGGAAACACTTGAAACACGCGATACCAGGGCTTGTCTTGGTATGCCACTCCACCTGTTGTGATGGCCTATAGGTAACACAATCCAGACCAGGTAAGAGTGAAAGAAAACAGAACATTGTGTGACACTCCTCTTGCTGGTAATCCTATTATTGTGAGGTGTGGGACTAACATTAAAATGCCAGTCAGGGACATTTACTGCAGCAGTCAATAAGATATAAAACACTCAGCTGTAACCCTACCTTCTTACAAGCACAGCATTGGTAGGCAAACTGCTTCTCAAAGCACGCCACACAGTAGTACCCGGTGTCTTTTGGGATGAAGGACTTGGTTCCCATTGGCTGCTGGCAGCGGTGGCACAGGAAGCAGGTCTCATGCCAGCTGTTCCCCTTGTATTCCATTTTGCGGGAACCTGGCACAGGGGACGAGAGCAGCTTAGTCAGCATATGGTACCTCTATGACAGAAACACTGTGGCCCAAAATAGTACTGCTTTATCTGTGTTTATGTTTAAATATTTTGATGATTCTTTCAATCTCAACCTTCAAGCCAACATGAATGAGAAGGCTTTAATGTGCCCAGACAAATGGAAATTGTGTGCCAACACAAGTAATAAAATTAAGTTTAGTCATTTGGTAGCTGTTCTGTCGCTTTCAATTGTATCACTTGATCTGATCTTGATTGTCCTGTTATCATGGAGGTAATTATTTTCAAAGTTTAGGACTTTGGGTCCATGTTCGCTTTAAAGTCAATATTGAAAATTAATTATTGACCTTGGAAACAGTAGTAGAATGAATGATTGAAAGCCCCAGAACAGCTACCAAATGGACCTTGTGGTAAAATTGTATGGCAACCAGTTTTCAAGGTCAATTTTTTTTATTTCTATCTCAATAATGGATTTGTGTTTTTAAAAGAATGTATTGCCATTAATGTAACAATGTATCGTGATACTGGTTTTAGGTGATTATCCTCATCATCCCAAGATATACCTGGCATGACGGTTTTCTTGCAGGTGGTGCACTTGGAGGAATAATCATGTGCGTAGCATTCAGTGCAGAGCAACAACTCATCCTTGGCGGCAAAGGCCTTTTCCACCAGAGAGCGGCTGCACTGTGCACACTTGAAACACTGCTCATGCCAGTGACGATCCTTGTAAGACAAGTCCTGCAGATGTTTAACACATTATTTATTGTGGATATTATTCAGACTGATCAGAATCAGATCTATTGCCAAGTAGGTTTACACATACAAGGAATTTGTTTTGCTCCGTGGGTGCCAACAAGAGCAGATATATACAATAAAAAATGTATTAAACCACTAACATGATAATAATAATAATAATAATATGATCAAAATGTAATCAAAATACACCAGAATGCTTTTCGATTATAATTTAAATGAACATAATGTTAATTCTTATTTAACACATTAATGATGTTAAAGCCATTACTCTCAGGGTAAAAGTGGTGCTTTCTTACCTTGCAGTTACAGCCAATTGGTAAAGAGCAGCTCTCACAGCAGTTAGCGAACAGGTTCTCATAGCACTTAGTGCAGTACTGAGTGTCCTCTTTCATTATGTACTTCTTCCCCAGCAGGGAGTCTTTGCAGTAATGGCAGTCAAAACGCTCGCTGCTGGACATTGTTGTTTTTTTCCCCTTAGCTACAGGTCAAAGAGAGCAGGAGAAGGAAAATTGGACCATAAAAAAGAATAGGAAAGATGGAAAATGCCCTTTAATACTCAATGTCAAATCTCTCAAATCTTCCCCCCTTTATCAAGTACAGTGAAGATGCCAAGAACAGGTTTCCCTCTTCTTTCAAAAAAATCTGAACAAAGAAGTTAAAGAAGTCTCTACCTCAGTTGATGTGCGGTGAGGATGAGGCTGAAGCTGGGGGCTGCAGAGAGCGAGCCGTCCAGGCACAGGGATGGGGCAGGGATGAAAAGGGGTGAGGTAGGATTAGGGGTATCCACTGGGGGAGATCTTCTATAAATACTGACCCTCTTATTAGCAGTAATCTCTGGGGAGAATGAACATGCTCCACTACATCACTCTGCACCTTTTAAGGGAGCTGATGGTGCACAATCGTTAAGCATTTGAACTGATTTAATCATTGTTGCTTTTGTGCAAAATCGATGAGTGCGGTTTTATGACTAGAAGATAGATTGTTTGTGAATTATATGGGATTATATGGATAAATTATATATATACTATGCAACTAATGTCAGTGTAAAAATGTTAGATCAATTACACATATTAGTAAAAGACAAACTTTTATCCAAAAGAGGCTTTTCCAGAAAAATCTGTTTGGATATTGGTGCCACACCAGAGATAGTTGGCTATTTGGATGCTGTGACATGTCTGGACACACTTGTGGCCTTTGTCAGTGCCTGCTACACACACAAGCAGTTGCAGATGGCTTATGAGAGGCAGGCGCCAGCAGCTTTGTGGTTGCCAGGTACTGAACTATAAAGCCAGGGCCTCTCAGTAGCAATCGAGAGCGCCTTGGCAGCACTTCAGAGGGAGGAAGCTGCGGGTCTGTGGATGTTCAATCCATCCACGGCAAAATAAAGGAGGAGGAGCTGAAATGACAGTTTGATGGTGACCATCTTACTTATAGTGATACTCTTGTAACCTCATTAAAAAGCCATTCATAGTATGTTGCTCTGGAACAAAAGGTAACATGCCCAGTTTGGGTAAATAAAGCACTGACACAAAACTGGGTAATCTTTAACTAGTACCAACTGGTTGTTTTGACCCAGTGTTAGTGTCATTTTTATATTACTGTTGGGTAATTTATCTAAACAAAAATATGGTTATTTTTTTTAGACACGATAAGCTCAAGTTTTACCATAAAACTCTCACAAATGCATTGTTAGTTATAAACAATAAGGTGCATATGGTTCTTCGGCACCTTTGACTGACAGTCGACTAATTACATTTGAATCTAGGAACATGTGCTCATATCAGTTTTCCAAAAGGATCAGGGGGCGGACATCTTCATAAAAATAGCCTGAGAAGACCACCAGACAAGCCCACAGGCCTAATCCCTTGTACACACAAACACACACACACACACACACACACACACACACACACACACACACACACACACACACACACAGGAAGGTCAGTGACAGAGATGAAGCTGAGAGGAATGCAACTATGTCTGGTGCCACTTCTTGTAAAGAAAGTCATCTACAATTACACTCTCTTGTGAATAAATTAAATGTAATCCAGTGTTGGATCAGCAGATGATGTTGGAACATCAGTCTGCATTTTACGTAGGTGGTATCTACAGACCTCTGAGGAATAATGTAAGACTGTTATTTTTGACTTAAGAGCTACATGTTATATAAGGCTTTCAGCACAAAATAACCGTATTATGTCAGACATTCAGGTGTAGGAAATATTTCTGATTCAGGTTCTTCTTATACTTAAGGAGGTGGATCCGGATTACGGAGTTATCCGATGTCTTGGATTAAATTACTCCTGTATTGTATCCTTGCTCCCTTCTGGTGTCCAGATCAGCAGCTGCAAATCACAAAGCCATGCAGGACATTAAATAAACCCAGAACCAACTGTAGGACAAATATAGTCATTGCCTCTCAAAAGCTTCTAATCTTTGTTGCATTGGTGGCTGCTCCACAGTATATCTGTCATCATGTGACATCAAGCTGGGGTGGAGGTGACCTATATTCACCAGCAAGCAAAAACTCTCATCTTTTGTATTAACACAATATGAAAGTCATGAAAAATAAATTGCATGTCAACAGGCGATGTTATTCACTGGATTTTAAAGCAGCGATTACAGTATATTGTGTTTATATTGTCAGCGTTAATCTGCATTCGTGCATGCCTGTAATTTTATTATAACCGCTCTGATTTGTATCTGAGAGATAACAGGTGCTGGTCTTTGTCTCTTGGATTATTAACTTCTACACCAAACAGTGCCAGCTCTGCAAAGCAAAAAGCTTGCTGATCTTGCGTATTCCTTTTTGCCTGCTTAATCCTCTGAAGTCAACTAGTGAACAACTGCCAACAGATTTCGTATGCAGCCTGTCTAGCCCCAATAAATAGGCCTTTATTTGACCTGGACTCGGGTGTCCTCTTATCTTAATGTATTCAGTCTTTACAATAAGGTGCTAGTGGCTGTTTTTACCCCCCTCTTAATAAAATGATCGTCAGAGAAGAAGAGAAGCATTTGTTTTGGTGGCTCCTTTGAGGTGGCGACTTGTTGTAGACTGAGACAGATCAACACGACACAGTTGCATCTCTCTGAAGCACAAAAGCCTCGCCGCACCAGGGTTGACAGCTGGTTGGCATGGTGATGACAGCATAAGTGCGATCCATTAGGTCGAGAAGAGGGGCAGCTCTAGTAGTTAATGAGAGGACTCACACAAACCTGGCCCTTTGAGAAGGCCTCTGCACTCTTCTGCTACTTGCAGGGCTGGCTTTCAACGCTGCCTTTTTGACTGAACAGGATAGCCACATAGGGGGTTTCTGGGGGGTGAGGAGATACAATTTACTAAATCTAATATCTCACAAAACCTTACACCCCTTCAGGGAGGCCCAGTGAGCACCTGGGTAATGCGTCCACCCCCCCACCCCACCCCAGTTCTCACCAAAATGAGTCATATGGTATGAGTGGGTGACAAGACACAGTCGCAGAGCCAGACATATGATCTTCATTGCTAAAGAGGAGAGAAAGTTGTCTACTTCTAGGAATGCACAACCCATTAAAATGTTCTCCTCTTCGATCTCTCCCAGCTGACAGCTCTTGTGGTATATGGATTAGGATGTAGACAAAGCTGCTGAATAACTTTGGGTGCAAGTGAGTCAGAGCAGAAAACATACTTCAATATGTCACCTAAATAATTCAGTTCACCACAATTCCCCATAAATGCAATAAATAGAGTAATGCTTTGTATTGTATTTAACCAAGCAAATGTGAAATCCACTGCTAGTGACAATGTCCTTCTCTGTGAGGAGGGACATTCACATTAATCCCCAATTGACATCGATGGATTAATTACACCACTGATACTGGCAAAACACACACATTTATCACACACTTTGACCTGCAGCGTTGAGCAGAGGCAGTTGACCAAGATGTGTCATCTCTGTGAGGAGGTGACTGCAAAGACCAGAGTGTTTGCGAGTATACGGGGTAACTAACAACAGCCTGAGGATCGAGGCGTAACCACCACAACACACTCTCCTCGCTCTCATCAATCACTTATCAAGGCTTATGGATCGCTATTTATACCACCGCCTGCATTACATGGCACTGGAGTACAGTGTGGGCAACATCTATGGATGCATAGATGATAGATGATATGCAAAAACACTATATTGTATTATATAGGCCACATGTAAAATGTGTTAAGATCAACTCACTTTGTCTATTCGGAAGAACTCAAACGTTCACAAACAAGATCCATGTAAAGTGATCTCAAATGTAAAGGAATCATTTGACATTTTGGGAAATGTACTCACTTTCTGTACTTGCTTCTAGTGGAGAATTCTATGAGAAGACTGATACCACTCTCAAGTCTGTGCGTTAAATATGAAACTACAGCCACACGCTGGTAAGCTTAGCTTAGCATAAAGAATGGTAAGGTTATTTCAAAACATTACCATCAAATACATCATCAGCTGTCTCTTTACAAAAAAGTGCTTAATGCTCCACTCATGTTTGCTCATTTGTCCATATCTTTATTTTCTTTGACACTATCAGACATCTACAATTAAAACACAACATTTGGCAAAATACAATGATTTGGCAAAAAACTTGTACTGACTCACTGATTGTTTCAGTGAACTGGCAGAAAATGAGCATTTCTGGAGAAATCTTCATGTTCAACCACACACAAAGATTTCATCCCGCTCAGTTTTCAGTGTTTTTAAGGACTCCAGCAAAATCAGTGCCAGGTCAGACAGTATCCAGAGACATCCTGATTCACTCTCTGACGCTGTGACACACTCACAGACTCAGAGAGACAGGGGACAGAGAAGCCACAGCTCCCCATGTTTGTTTTTGTGCAAAAAAGAGAAAGGATGAAAGAGACATCACAGGGAAGAAAAAAACTTTTTTTCTTTAAAGTCACCAACCACATTGGACAAGGAACTTTTGTTTTCATACATGGGACTGAACTGTACAATACGAAACCACGAGTGGCAGTTTCATAGTTAATCTGTGGGTCAGTAGAGGTTTTGGATGACAGTTTCTGAACGCACAATAGCTCCATCTAAGCACAGTGAGTCACACAACTCCACGTGAATAAAAGTGCTATATCTCTGCTGCATGACTTTTTCAATTAGGTCATGCCAACAGGATTACTGCCTAATCAAAAACAACTTCAGTGTAAAATTGCCTCCCTTGATAAAAACGTCCACCGTACAACACCATTGTCCATTGTCTCAGACGCTGTTATTCATTTTCAAGTCTCCCTCTCCTTTCTTCTTGATTCACAGCCTCTTGCAGCACCAACATTAGTTAAAAAGGTGCAGTGAAATCACATTGACTGCCTGACAACACTTGCATGTTATAAAGAGATTTGAACATTAAAAATATATACAACACATTGTTTCTTTTCCCAAACACTCCCTCAGTCTGGTGCACATACAGGAATGATGTGTGTTAGTGGGCTGGTTTGATCCAGATGATGATTCAGTTCACTACAAGGATAATCTACAGGTTTCACTATGGCATTTGGAACTATATTCCATAAGACAAATAATAAATTTTTTCCTAATTTACGTCAATGGTCCCTTTGACAGTAAAGAAATGATAATAACCTGAAACATGTTCGAGTACTTTGACCAAGAAGCCGCCAGCTCATCTTGCATAAAATGTTGACATGGTTTTGCACAGTACTTTCTGTAAAAACTTAACCATCATGTCAATAGCTGCTGAGTGCTGTTGAGATGCATTGTTTAGTGGATTAGCTGGTCTGACAAAATTTCAAAGTGATGTGATATCTACAGTTGCTGATGTGTGATCTTGAGTGGTTTAGGTTGGCTGGCAACTATAAAAAACAAACAAAAAGAAAACAGAAAAATATCTTTCACATGCAACCACTAACATTGCATAGGTGACTGCATCACTAGAACAGATGATATATTTTTTTAATCATATAAGTCTCTTTCTGCAGTCAACACTATTCCAATGTCCCCTGTGTATCACTTCATGAAAAGGTGATATTTAAAGAAAAAAAACAACAACCTTGCATTATAAATGTAATCTGTTACATTACCGGGTACATCCATACAATCAGGCATTCATACTAATAAAAGAACAAAAACATAAAAAAAACTGCAGCAAATGTGGGCATGTTAAGCGAAGCATGGGTTGAAATAACAATAAAAAAATGTAGTGCATTTGTAATTCATAAAAAAAATATGTAACAAATGAATAACACAAAAGGCAAAGTACGGCTTAGCAAAATTGGCTTGCAACTAAAAAAACAAGATGGATGTCTCACTGGGCCACTAAACCAATAGAAAAACATAATTTGGGAGCTCTGGACTGAACAGTAATGAACCTTCATGTTAACCGAAGGACAAAAATATTAAAGCACTGCCTTCAACAACAAAACAAGCACTGCATAGCCCTTCAAAGCACTATCCGCCCCAGTACCACTTGTCAAGGTTATTAAATGCCTTGTACTCCTTGTGCCTACGCAGGTAATCACATGCCAGGCATGTGTGCTCTGCCCAGAAATAGGCCTTCTTAACTTTAAAGTGCCGCCGCCACTCAAAGTACCTGAGGTACATTTCCTCATTCTTGTCCAGGAGCAGCAAGTAATCAGCCAGCTCCTTGGGCGAGGTGAAGTCATCCACGTGGATGAAGGCGTCCCCCTGGATAAAGTTCTCGTAGTTCTGCCTGGCTGGGCCAAGAACCACTGGCACCGTCCCCACGGAGAGCGGGTTGTACAGTTTTTCAGTAATGTAGTCCTTGTGGATGGAGTTCTCAAAAGCCAGGTAGAACTTACAGCTGGCGATGGTGGGGTAGTAGTCTTGGTCAGAGATGGACTCCCCAAAGGCTTGTCCATACGCGTGAACCTCAATGTGTTTGTACAGCTCATTGTAGTATTTCACCCGCACGTGGTCCTGGTTCCAGTTGCTCACAATCCAGCAGATCAGCTTGTTCTTGCTGGGTGGGACAAAGTCCTCCTCCCCCTCCGCTGCTACGATGGACCCATAAGGCACTTCAATGTCAGCATCCTGACGGTAATTGAGAGTCAAATTGAACATGTTCTCGATCCCAGGCAGCTGGGAGGAGTGCGACGGCGATTCCAAGTTCATCCATATCCACTTCTGAGAGGATGGTCGTTGGACTGGCGGCAGGTTGGATAGGTCAGTGGAAATGTCTCGATGATGGATGATGACTCCATCTGACTTGTTGTAGAGGTTTCTGTCCGCTGTGATAAAACAGCCGTCGATGTTGAAGACAGAGCTGCATACGCTCAGGTCATAGGTTTGTCCGAAGGGCCAGAGCCAGATCAGCACGGTGGTCACGTTTCTATCGCTCCTGGTGGAGAAGAGGTTCTTGACCCGGTCTGTGGATACTGTTGACTCTACAGGACCTGACAACCAGCTGGTGGATGGTTTAAAATACATCAAAAACAGAGTCACAAAGCATCCCAGGATGAAAGTGCCGATCAGAAGGGGTCGTAGGATTCTGTGAAAAGGTGCAGATGACATACTCTGTCCTGAAAAGGGCACACCAAAGAAGAAAAGCCAGAATAAAGTCATGATCAACAGAATACAACATCCAGACTAATCACCTAATCATGTAAAGGTGTTGCACATTACCCCCATGTGTTTATTACTATCACACTGGATCATTGACTCTGAACATCATTTCTGTCTAATTTAAAAACAATTGGCTTATGAGCATCTGCTCAGTTTTTAGACCCTGCCATGCGTAAGGCACCCACTATTTTGGATCAATAATAAGAAAAATGTGCTGACTCCTCAGACACATTATTATACAAACCTGGTGGATTTGACTGAATGCTGAAATCCAAGCAAGTGTAGAGGTTGTGGGAATTGGAAAGAGCAGTTCCTATATTGGGTCGACGGTGGGATCAATGATCCGTAATGATCTAATGAGGTGTGCTGAATCTTGAATGTGCAGGTCTTCTTAATGATGCCTCCTTTACGTGGGCAGGGAGAGAGAAAATCAGAGAGAATCAATTAGGGCTGTAGATGGGGGTAAAGAAACTGAACATCACCACAAAAAAAAAGCATGTAGCATCATGTCTGGAGGTTATATGCAATCAACATGCAGAGATTTGTTTAATCTCCACTAACAAATCTTTTAAATTAGCTGGGAGATAAAATGAAAACACTAAGGTTATTGCAAATTTGCCAGTTAATTGTGGATGTTATTTCAAATTTGCTAGTTATGCATGGATTTAATCTTCAAGCTGTTTTTAGTTTTTGGCATATACTATGTATTGTAAGAGAATGCTGCCATCTTAAGGCTGAGGGGAGTAGAAAGGCCCCCCGACTCTCCAACTCTTTGGGGCTCAACACACCTGCATGTTGCATTAAGAGGCCATGCAAGCAGATTGAAACACCAAGTGCAGATGCAGACCTTGAGAGGTGACTTTTTTTATTCCACACATTACTGAAGCATATTTAAATCAATAAGACAAGCACCAACTCTGATTTTCGTCACATCATCTCTCCAATATGACATATGGGGAATGATATTGGCCTTATGTATGACAGTGTCCCTTCATCTCTCCCATCTGGGACTTCTGCGCACAAAAACCACATGAACCAGGGCTAGATGAGTGCAACTCCTTTTAAAGGCTTACGTATCAATACATTTTCATGTAGGCAAATCCTCTTACACTGCGGAAACATGTTGTCTGTCAGCAGCAGGGATAAGCGCTTTGCTTTACAGAGGATGCAGCACATGCATACCTACACGATCAGAAAAACACAGTATAGATTCAGAAAGTCTGAAGTGTATAGTGGTGCAGGGATACAAATTAGGCCTATTAAATATGCAGTGTGAGGTAAAGGTATAGTGTCTCCATGGTGATGAGGGATTAAACATTAGAGGATAATGGCTCACAGTTATGTTCCTCTCTTCTTTCTATCTCTGTACCAACAAACACGACCTGAGTTAGACATGTGCAGCTCAGACATTCATTCAGATATTTTAATAACATAGCCGGGGTTTTGTCAAATTCATTGTGATGTATTTGGGACACGGAAAGAGCACCGCATGGGTGAGTAGTCTGCAGAGGGGCTACTTTGAAATGACTGGAGAGGCAGGAAAAAAAACTAACGCAACGACAGATTTTTGTAGCATCAGTCATAGACATGCATCAAATCCCTGGTGTGGTGTTAGTAATAGGTAGGCTAAAGGGCAAACGGAAAGCGCTCACGTCCTGCAATATGTCATTTGTTTTCTATTTTCACTTTGATTTATGAGTTTTTTGTCCGGAAGGCCACGGCCACTGATTGTAAAAGGACACTCCATCCCAGGTGAGAATCAATTTCAAGCCACCGAGCACTGAAGGTCACATTAAAACGTGATGCTATAGTCGAGTCACTGTTTAAAATGGTTGTCTTTTGGCGTGACAGTGCATCTAAGTTGGTGGGAATATTGGAGACTCACTGGAATAGCTTATTTCATGTGGTGCCTAACACAACACCCTTTTGCGCACTCAAAAAAAAACAAAAAAAAACGCGCAGAATATAAATAATAGCGTGGAGGATGATGCTAAAAAATGTATGTGCAACGCAAACATGGCTAAAAGTGCAATGTAAGATTTGAAATACAAGTCGCATTCACTGGTGAATGAAAGCTTTATATTCCCCTTAACTGTCCAGTGCATTAACATTGTAATGATGTAATGTAAAAATGAACACCCAAAGGAAAATGGGAAAGCGCCGGTCGATCAATTTATTGTGACATTTTTTCGGTGAGACAATTTCTAATTACCGGGCGAGAAATTGCAGTAAAAAAAAAAAAAAGACAAGTACCGTTGCTCAGCAATGGGGTGCAGGGAAAAAATAGCCATGCATTTCACTAACCATCTCGACAGGCGTGAGTCAAAATAGACCTTTCTTCTCATTTCCTCCAGAGGTCCGTAGGCTACCCTTATTAAAGACACCTTGCAACGTACGGAAGATGTGGATGCGTTTGGAATAAAAAATCGCGCCCGTCCGCCGTATTTGCAGGAATAGATCCGGATGAGCCCACATCCATCGTCTTGATCCAGAAAACGATGGTACCTACTGTAGCAATGTGCGCTGAATCGTCCCCGCTGATGCACACCGACGCAAAGGATGATGGCTGCAGAAAATATATAATAATTAAAATGTCAAAAAAAAAAAAAAATTGGCGGCTACACCGTCAGCCTGCACATTAAATTCATAGCTCGGTGGGCGAGGACGCCATGTATGCTCAGGGATGTGATGCGATGTGGAATTATTCCCTGCTGGCTGCCCATGCGCTACCTTGCTCTGTTTACCGTCAATGCAGCTGCAGGCTGTGGCGGAGCTCCAGTGTATGTGTGTGTGTGGGGGTGGGGGGGCATATTACGCATCAATCATTTGCTAAAGGTGCGCCTTTATAGGTAAATATTTCTGTTGCGAGGAAACAAAAGGCTTCCTCCTGCTTTGTGGTTCATGGCTGCCTGTCAGTGATGTAGCGGTGAGCCAAAGGCTGAACTATGACCGCTGGTCAGTGGTGATAATGCACCACAACCACTAGGCCAACTACATCAAACACCAGTTAAGTAGTGGATGCACATTTTTATGTTATTTAAATTACTTGCTGCTGTGAACAACAGCCTGATGTCTCAGCATACATAAGATGGGTAAATAACAAAAAGGCACTTGAGCACCATTAAACCTTTAACATCACCAGTAATGCCTATTAGCCCATTAATTAATAATTTAAAGAGGCATTGTAATGATTTATTTTTGCAGTTCCGTAGAGTTGGGGGCCTCTAGAGACAGATCTTAAAAAAGAAAAAAAAAGTAGCAGATCTGAGATCTCAGAAATGTTAGTCCCCTGTATGTGTCAAGCTCCAAAAAAAATGGATCCTCTAATTCCCATACTGCGACTTTCATTGGAGCCCCTCTCTGCCTGGTAAATTCCCACGTCATTCCATCTCCATGTTTGTAAAGTATGCTTAATACAGGGTTCATACAGCTATTTAAGAGTAAAATTCACGCAATTTCAAGGTAAACAGATACAAATAATCGTGATTTTCCCCCTTAACTCTCGCCTGTTTCACTAACTGAACTGCTGTCCTGTGATCCCTCTATTGTCGTCATCATTACGGTTCATTTCAGATTTGAGAATGACATACCTTTTGAATATCAAGATCTATGTTGTGCTTTTTTCATGTTCTCCGTTTTGGTGTGATGCAGAGTTGGAAGCAGAGTGAGGCGACAGCTTTTGCTTTGTTTACCTGTGTCTTTCCTTCCCTTCCAGGGTGCACTTTATTTCTTTCAATTGAGGTTTAATATAATAAGACGGCAAAACATGCCTATGCACAGTTTGCGCTGGAAACAGTGATAAAACATGCTGCTTATGTTCAAGGCTGTGTAAACAAGACATCATCGGTTCACAATAATTCACTCAAGTGTAAAAAAAATAATAAAAAAATCACAAACATCACTGCAGCAAAAATTGAGACAATGTAGTTCACTAGCCTGTGGATTTGCACATTTGCCTGATCTAATAGTTATTCATCATTTGGATTTCGTTCTGCATTCTGCAACTAGAACTTCATTTAGCTTTCGTGTAACTATTTTATACAACCGTGATTAACCGCTCTCAGCCAGATCATTCCTGCCATTTCTGTCTCTCGCCACCAAATATCGCAGCCCATTTGCGAGTTATCTCCAGGTAGATTGCCGGTTTATTGGGCAGGTAGTCGAGATACACAGTCTGGCTTGTTTTGGGAATTGCCATTTCAATCTGAGTCCCCTCGTGCCATTCATTGAACGATGTCACGGAGATAAAATCAGGCCGGGCTTGTAATGCAGCACTGAGCGAGGTTTCGTAGTATTTGCCGTTGATGCGGTTTCGAGTGTTTTGGAAGTTCCAGGGTCGTATGCTTGTGTCAATGTATCCGGGGCCCACACTCGGGATGAATATCAGGTTGTTATCTTCGCAGAAAGCTTTGATAGACTCCCAGTTCCGCTGAGTGGATCCATAGGAAAACCCATTAGTGGCAAAGTAGGTGTAGACACCATCAAAACCGGCAGTCAGGATATCCCTCTTATGTTTCTCTTCAACCAGCAAGGCGATGAAGATGGCGTCATACGGGGTATCCCTGATGCTCTTACTCTCCGTGTGTTTCAGCAATTTGGCCCACTGCTCCGAGTTCATCAGATAGGAGTCATACACATAGAAGAGCGGAAGAAGCCGGCCAGTGTTCGTCCGGTACTTGAAGAAAGCAGGGTGCGCTCCGTATCTGAGAGGAGGAAGAGGTTTACGACACAAGATCAACAACCGAAGAAAGGAAAATGTCACGGGAATAAAAAAAGACCGATGCAAGGACGATAATTATTGATTGACAAGATGAATCATGACAGAATGATTTCCAGAGGGGGTGTAAGATCGCGGTGCTGACATTTGACTGACAACACTGAAGAAACGGCACCACTCACTTCTCAATTATGTATCTGACATTAGTGAACATGTTGACTTCATCTCTTCCTTTGTATGGTTCAATGTGAAACGCTACCTGTAAACACATAAATGACAGCAACATACAAACACTTTCAATGGAAACACAAAATATGTCAATTAGTCCGCTGGTAAATACAAAAAAAAGGCATACAGACCTTAATATGGTATTTATGTGCCACTTGCAGCAGCAAAGGCACAAAGTCATCCATTGGCTCACCATTATCATCCTTCGTATTTGGAGGATACCAGGAAACAGCAATGACGCCTGAGAATAAACACAGTTACGAACATTCTCCCAGAGCCTGAATGGAAAAAAACACTGTTCCAAAAAATTATAGGATATTCATACAGTGTAAATATACTGTCAGATATCACATCTTACATTTTCAGCTTTGTTAACAACATTGAAAATACGTTTCACTGAGATAAAATGCCATTTCATTTAAATATAAAAAACTGTAAAAACAGCACCGTAAATAATACATTAACTTGCATAACTTAAAAGTTGTACAACAGTTTGATGATAGTCATTGCTGCATTATGAATCATAATGTTCTGTACTTACAATTTCACTCTCCTCCTTAATTGTTTTCTTGTCACCCTCTTCTTCTAAATATTATAGTTTATCCATATAACCATTTGATTAATTAATGAATCAAACTAAATTAGCTAATTTTGCTCCCTGATCATTTTTATGTCAGTTAACATGAGGACGGGGAGTGCTGTGGCACTATCGGACAGTCGGCCATAACTGAATGAACTCAATGCAGAAACCACAGAATTTGATAATGACGTGGATGGAAAAACTCTATTTAATGTGAATGAATCAGGTCAGTATGCATCTCAAGATTTCAATCATACTGTGCTGGACTCTGACAACATCACAGTATCACGACAGAATCACAAAATGCTTTCATTGGAAAAAGACAAGTGATAATGTTGAATTATTGTTAAATTGTCTGTCTTACCAATGGCTGCTGTACGCAGTTGCTGCATATGAGCCTCTATAATGGAGGGATCCTTGGAACTGTAGGGCCCTAAAGAGGGGTAGAAGTTGGACCCGATGTCATCGGGTGGGACGTGTCTCCCTTGTGGATACCCCTCAGCCACCTTAAAGTCCCAGTGTGGCAGCTGCGGGTGGTCCCAGTGGATGTATCTGCCATCAAACTTGGGGTTCCCATACCATGCGTAGTAGAATGCGTGGAGATAGTAGTTTGGAGGAGGAAACTTCCTCAGTGACGCTTCCAGCTCTGCAGATTTGTCTGACTGGGCAGAGTCATTTATTTTGGTCTGGTCAGGTTTGTTGTTGTTTTCTCTCTGTATCTCTTTCTTTCCGAACAGCTCCCCGCCAACAGAGTCCTCTGGCGTAAGCGCCTTCAAGACCACTGTTATTATGAGCACAAGCAACACCAAAGCAATTAATGTGATGCAAAACTTGCGCCTAAACCTCGCCATTCTTCAGTCAGTGCTTGAGGCTTTCCACAGTTCATTGTTGGGACAACTGTGAGGGATTGTTGTTAGACAAGATGCCATTGATGCCCGGTCAGTGAGTTTTTGTTTGGCCTGGAGGTTTGGGGAAACAAGAGATATAAATGTTTTACAAAATAACATTAGAGCTGTAACTAACAATTATCTTCTTGATTAATGAACTAATCATTTGGTCTATAAAAGGCTAGAAGATAGTGCTTGTTTGTCTGACCAGCAGTTTAAAGCCAAAAGTGTTTTGATTATTTTCATAGTTAATTAATCTGACGAATATTTTCTTACTTGATTAAAACAGTGACAAATGCCCATCACAATTATTTAGATCTCAAGGTGATGTCCTCAAATGTCTTGTTTCGACTGACAATGTTGAGACAAGAAAAAGCAGCAAATATTCACATTTGATATGCAAATATTTGGCATATTTGCTGGAGATATGACTTAAAAGATTAATTAGTTATCCCAAAAAGTTGCCATTTAATTGTCGCTAATCGATTAATCGACTAATTGTTGCAGCTGTAGTTCAGTTATGATTTAAGGTAAAGAAAAACAGCAAATTCTCACATATAAACAGGCTGCAATCATCAAACGTTTGTCATTTTTAGCTTGAAACAATATTAATACGACAAATCAACCATCGATTATCGTTTCGGCTGGCAAAAACAGAGAAAAAGAGGCTCAGGAAGAGTTATTTTTAAATGAGTCCACACTATGCGGAAGTCCTGTCAGATATACAGTCACCACCAGTTACAGTACGCCCACTATGCTGAACCATATGTAGCTAGCTACTGCAGTTTAGCGATGCTAAAACACACAATTAAGAAGCTAACAAGGTTAGCTACTTTAACTCGACCTGCATTCATGAACTTTAGACTTGTCTACAGCAGCCATGAATGACAGGGGCTACACAATGTTTGTTTAGTCCTCTGACAGTCAAATACTTCATTTAATTCCCTATTAAAACGGGGTCTTTTGAAATACAACGTATATTGTTATACACAACCAGTCTAACTGGCACGACTTTTCATAAATTATTACCGTTACATGAGATGCAGAAGACTGGGCACAACCTGCAGCAACTTCCGGTCTAGTAGCGTGTCCTGTGAAACGTCAGATTTGTAAACGCCGCAACTGCGATTGCGCAGTGATCGTGAACAAAATACATCAGTGACTGTGACCCATCCATGTTGTATAGGAGGCGGATGTTACTGCGTCCTGCTGTCAACAACAGTCAAAGAAGCAGTTTAACTCGATCAAGGTGATAGATATCCCCACCACTCAGTTGGGAAGGTGTATTACACAAACAAAAGCTAAAATCACCATAAATTGAGGCGATAAAAAAAATAAAAAATCTTATATTTTTGTAACTGTAGTAATACCACAGTGTAGAACTACTCGGTTACAAGTCCTGCATTCAAAATTCTAGGATCAAAATATATTTTGCAGAATGGCCCATTTCAGAATCAGATTCAGAATCAGAATCAGAAATACTTTATTAATCCCAGAAGGGAAATTGCTTTTTGATACAGTTACAATGCTCAATAAAGTGATTGAAAAAAGAATAATAAACAGTAGAAAATAGAGGGT